>BHDV01072508.1:104823-122151 GCA_005406045.1 Adoxophyes honmai | reverse complement strand
ATAAAATTCTGTTGTTCTTTTTTTCGTTGTATACATATTTTAATGTTGTGGCTACATTACTGCATAATTAATTATGCCTTATTTAAGTTTCTTTTACTACTACCGCTAGTTCATGTTGGTTGTTTACGTGATTGTATGGAGTGTTTCCAATTATCTGTCCACCACTGTATGTATGCTCTTAAAATTAATTACAACTAGAGAGTTATTTTTTTCTTTTTTTTTCTTTTTCAATGTTTTGATTATATGTTTTTTTTTCTGTTCTCTCTCTCCATTCCTATGCCTATCTTAACGAAGTACATTAAGCAAACAAATATCATCTCAGGCTTAGCCAGGTGTTAGGGGCGTTTCATTACAGTTCAACTAGTATGAGGGGATGAACAAGTCTTGATTCATAATTGGTATGGAAATTTGCTAAAACTATGTTTGTAACGTCTGTACGGGGAAACAGTAACGAGCGTAAAACCCAGTTGGTATTAGTATTCAGTTAGTTTATTTTTTCTGCACGCAATAATTTAGGCAGATAGGAGTGGCTAACTTACCACCACTAAGTTTTCGCAGCAAATTATTGTAAAACATCATCGAATACTCCAAACGCGCCACGTCCATGAGTCTTCTTTTGACATGTTTCGCCCATTTAGGATTCGCTACCTTAATATCGTCCTAAAAAAAAACAATCGCTTTAAAGTATCAATCTTTTGTAAGGTCAGTCATGAAGGCACCAGTTTTAGATTTCCAATATATAGCAACATTCTATGAAGTCCATAGCCAAAATATATTTATACTATGAACGATACTTCGAATTCGAAGGCATCATTCTGTATGAATTTGTCAATTGGGTTTTACAAATAAACAAATTGTTACTTGATATTCATTGACTGGCAAGACAGCGACAGTTTTCCGCAGAAAGTCAGTGTTCCCGGTGTAAGAAATTAATTTCTACAAAATTCTACAATACAGCCGCAGCTCAAAGTTAATTGGTCGGACTTTATTTTGTATTGTTTTTAATGATGTTCGTAAGTATGTCAGTTACCTGTATAACAAATAAATTGCTTAAATAGTAGGCGTTCTTCGGTGTACTGTAGTTGATGTTCGTCATTTGTGCTATTTTGTGGAACAGATCTTTGTAGGGCAGCAACAAGCCTTCGTCTACGAAAGCGTTTAGAATTCTGTCCTTCTCTTGAGAATATCTCGGGCAGTTCTCTTCATACAGAAGCTAAAAAAAAATCCAACATGATCTTCGGTTGTGAGAAATTGTAATTATACAAACTAGAAGCTAATGCAATTTAGTGTTATTTATTACCAAGATATAATTACATTTTTCTAACTATTCACGCTCATTGAAGCCACGTAAGCCACGTGCTAGTTTTTTTTCGCAATTCATCCTCAGAGCAACAATACCCTTCACTACTCCACCCTAATATTCTCAATAATATTTGCTATGACTTACAATTTATTACACAGACTTAGCTACTTTAAAGTCACGATTGAGCAATTATTGTTATATGTAATTCATAAAAATCACAGGAAAATGTCCACATATAAAAACATCTTACAAAGTCGTCTTCTATCGGAGGATATGTATAGGGCACGGGCTGCCAAGCCATAGTATCGTTCCAGATTTGCTCGGGCGCAGGCGGCCAGAGCCCCGCCGATATCAGGAGCGCCGTCATCTTACTCAGATCCGTATCTGACGCGATCACGATACTGCTGTCTGTTAGAAACAGTACATATTATGAGACTAACTCTAAAAGCCTAACCCTTTTGGGATCATTATTAAACACTTGTTTTACAGTATTTACCTTGCTGATAAAGTGGTCCCATGAAATCGTTATATCTTTTCCTAAGTAATGCGCCCATCTCGTAAGTCAACATCTTCCCCTCCTGAAACAAAAGCAAGTCATATATGATCTCTCAGTCAGCTTACGTACAGCTTTTTAAGTTTAGGTCGTTAAAAAAACCTAAATTATGGGCTAATTTAACCGGTTCCCCTTGTAACACAAAACTTGCCTATAAAAAGTGCATGGCTAACTATCGTGATACAGAGGAGTTTTGTTTTAATTACAAGCTTACTTGAAGTAATAAAGGTACTGGGTACCTCTACAACATGATTTTTAAAACGACTCTTTTGTCAATTTGATATCTGACATTGAATAAATAACATAATTATCATTAATTTAATTCGGTGCTATTATATTCCGAGTTTTCGCGATGAAGAAATATTTAGCACAGTAACGATACTGTAGTTTTTAATAATAAAAATCAAGACATATTCGTGTCGAGTTGCGAGCCATAAATCATTATTAGTGTCGCCGGTAATCTGCGCCTTGCGGCTCGTCCTGCCCGGAGCCTCGCGACCTTCGGCGATCCCTCGCGGACCAGGAAGCTGGCGCTTCGTTACAAAGTCATTTGTACCGTTTTGTCTCTTCGCATCGACCCTTCCTGATCCTCACGCGGGCACAGCCTTGTAAATAGATACGGGCTAAGGTTATTCATCCACGATTGTATTATATAGGAACTTCCGTATTGTTCAACGCAATCAGATTTACAACAATCACAGGGGTTCATATGCATCTTAATGCATTTTCATTTTAAATGAACTGAGACTCGAGTCTTAACAAGGACGTTGGCCGCATCGTTTTGTCCGTCTGTGAATGGCATACTGTCAACGCTGAATATAGACTCGCCAATGCATCTGTCGAAATCTCATTCCTATAGTTCATGAATCTCCTGGTTTTATGCCATACGAGCAAATGACTGTAGCAATCGGACGACCAATTTTATGAATCGAGGAACTACGCTCATAAAAATCTATTGTCAAATTTGGTTATTCCGGCGTTTCCCACGAGGCGCCCTAATTGAATTAGGCTTTGGCCAATGATACTAGTATTTATCTGACTGAAGTATTCGAAATACAGCGTAGGTAGTATCCCACGCTATGCGGTTAGTATTTTGTTCAGCGTACTGCCCCTGTAACTTGTATAGCACGACTCTTTACTTTGTTGTATTCTATCGTTAAATTGATTATGAAACTTAACTCAATACCTACTGAGTTTTACAGTGTATCCCTGTACCACTAAACCAGTACAGTACAGTGTATCACTAAACCAGAGATAATTTTTGCAGTTATTTCATCTATCTATTTACTATCTGATGGTTATTATCTGAAAACAACAGTTGTATGTTTAAAGCCGCACTGAGTCGTTCACCTAGTGCGGCCGCAACATTTGTCACAAACTACGTCGGTCAACGAACGTCGTTTTCACACTTGCCTGTCCACCGACCACCGTCTCCTAGTTAGGCTGTGACAAATGTCCACACGCCGAATGCGTCCGACTAGTGTTCTTTACGCAGCATGCATGCATATCCTCACGCCTGAATTCCCAAGAGAGGTAGGCAGAGCACATGAATTCAAAAATCCAGTGCTACGTTTAGCAATTTCACGGGGGTAACCAGATGGTTAAACGTACGTTAATTTACGCAGCAATTGTCGCTTAATCTGTTACTGAAAAATTAAGTTAGTAACAACTCACATTAGTTATTGCACCGGCTCCGTACGGCGCGAAGACGTGGTCTGGCGGGGGCACCCCCAACATCGCCAACTCTCGCTCGCTGGGCGTGCGCTCTCCATGGGACATTAGCTGAAAACGTGCAACTCATCGTCAGGAAATCATTATGCTGTCGCTTAATGAAGCGGAACAAGTGCCTTTGATTACGCAAACGAAAAACGAACTGATGTGTTCGCTGTCAGTTGTTTCTGAACGGTAGATACTTTCCAATGTGTAATATTGCAATCTCCTTTTAATATGTTGTGGTCTTCGCTAGACAGACATCATTAAACTTAACTATGGCAATCAACGCCTTAAAATACTTCATTGACTCAAATAACTAAATTAAGAGTAGCAGAGAAATTTCGTTCCGGATCCAAGATTTTACTTCAGCTGAAATTCACTTCAATTCAGCTGAATTTACAGGATTTTCATAAATTTACCTTTTAGCTGTCACAGTATTTGTTTCATACTAGTGGTATTATACCTAGAATAAAGACGTTTGATCACCTACTTAAATGTTATGATTTATGTAAATTATTTTTGTTCGTTATGCCTCGCATAACGTTTTGTTTTTGGTTTTAAAGTAAAAATATAAAATAAACATACCACATGTACTTGTCGTAATACGGTGACTTCGACGGCGGTGTCCTTCATCAAAATCACGGCTACGAGGGCTGCATAGAAATTATAGTTATTCAATATTTATTATCTTTCCTGTCTTTCTAAGACAGCTCGTAACAATGTCAATTTTTCTGACGATCAAACATTGTCACGATGATGAAATTAAAGATGAATCGGTAATTTAATGTACAACGAACATTTTCGTCTAAACAATGCTCAATGTTAGTATTGCAACACTTCTAATTTTAGTTGAATACGTCCGGCCATGATTCCTTGACTATCAATAACACAAGCTATTTCTTCCCCCCTTGACGCACGACATATTTGCCCGTACCTTTCAATTGAAACTAGGAACATTTTTATTTGTCTTATAGTGGGTATAGCGTGCATTGCACTTACCGGCGATGAGCGAGACGCCTACCAACACGCCGAGGCAACAGCAGGTGTGTTCGGTGCGCATGCCTGGTGCCGCTTCCGCTGCGTTGGTCGACACCTCCTCGCGACCGCCCTCTTTCCTGCGCAAACGCATCCACTTACATCCGCTACTCGATTTAGCACACTAACAGATCAGTAACATAACAATCCTCTGAAGATATAAGATACATTCAAAACGTATGAGCTTCCTTCATTATACCGGCATACGTATTTATCACTCAACTAATGCGAGGATTCATCACTTTTGTAATTGCTTGTGATTTTTAAGCAGCTTTGTTTGCGATGTTTAGTTAAATCGTTTGTATTCGACAACTGAAACCGTCATCGTTTTCCGCACTACACGTGCCGATCTTCAACGATTTTAATGGCCTGGACAAATGAGTCCAAGTAACTCTGGTACACCGCGACGTCACTCACATTTTTCTCCGCCGAGTCGGCAGTTCTACATTGTTTTCTGGTGTCGGAGTCAGTGTTGCCGGGGCATGTTTTATGGCATCCACAGTAAAGTAGCCCGCTCCGTTCGTAGCAGTCGTAGGTTTATTCGGCTGCGTCGTGCGGCGTCACACAGGAAGTGCACGGATCGCGTGGCGGGATCCCACTGAGAGGAGCGCGGGACCAGAGGCGGAGGCCAGATTCACGGTCGCTGCGACCTGCCCGCGCAGATGATTGACTATGTCCAATCGATTGTGGCACGGCACCCATTTACAAATGCGCGCGAGCGCCAACCTTTGTAGTTCCAGTTGATCAATCCCAAACATCTGATGTTTTACGTCATTTTCGCATTAGTCATAGAAGGACATCTACGAAAAGTCAAGGACTAGTTTATCGAGACTGTAATTTTAAGAAACTCCTTAGAATTCTAACACTGGCTACTCCCACCCCACGCACGCCAGAGCTAAGCTATCGCGTGTGGGGATACTGATACGCCATTGATTCGTATGAGGTTTGATTGGTAGCATTCGTAGTAGTAATTTTAAATACATTTGATGACAACAGAGAACCTGTAGTCGGAACTGGGAAACGATTCACATGAGGGTGCTGTTGATTTGTTTGATGGCTTGAATTAAAAGATTGCGCTGGCTCGTTCCGTGCAAACGCGTGACGTCTTCCGCCTCGCCTGTTCTGTTTCTGTTCACGTCTATTTGAACGTTACGAGCACAATTGAAGCAGGTATTTCTCACTTCATTACGGCTAGGACCTAATTTAGTCCTGATTTTACTAAAATTGGCAGAATAATGCCAGTTTCGGATTGCTCGATCTTATTCATATTTTGGGTTTGTTTGTTCATATGTAGTTTGTTCATATGGTTCATGTTTGCTCATGTCATGAAACATATTCCGTTTACCTACTGTATGAAAAATTGCAATTTTGTTGTTGGAGCACATACACAATATACTATACCGTGCGGTATTGACGTAAGAAGCCCCTATGTTCGAGTTTGGTCTTATGATTTTTTTATTTCAAGTATGAGACATTCCCATTTTCAAAAATGTTATCAGTTCCTACTTATTTACAAGTGGGATATAGAAAATCATACGTACTTGATACACAATATACTGTTTAAATGCACCATTTTCACCAACACTTCTACACAAATGCTTCGAAAAAAGATTGCCTCTTCAAAATTGCTTACAATTACTTTGTTAAAATACGTTCCAACGATGCCACGACATAGCGATATAATTGTGTTATGATCTCGGTAGTCGTGTGCATCCGTCACGTCAATTCCTTGCTATTGTATCTAATCTAGATGTAATTAACCAAGTATCATTATCCCATCAAACAAAGGTATGTCTCTTATTTTATTCCATAGACAAACAAAATCTGATTACTCAACCATGTACAACTGACGAAACTGTCGTTGTTAACTTCTTAATATCTATGTGTCAATAGCTTCGCTAGTGAGATAAAGAAAATTCCTTATTTGATTTAGAATTTCCTTTGAGTTTATTTACGAATTGTATTAGGTATCCTTAAACTTCATGATAAATTAATAATAAACCGTTATTTGGTCGGGTTGATAAAAACGCCTCTCCATTGCTTCCTCGGATGTTGTAGGAAATGACTAAGGGACAGTCCCTATAATTATTTATCTAATCTATACACCGTTTGACCAGATAGATAATTTATGGGCGTTACATCATATTTTCATCCCTAGAAAAACGAAACTGTCGTGATATTAGGACGTACCGTTATGAAATAAGTTAATATACAGGGTGGTCAGAAAAGTGACGTCCAGTTTTTTTAGGTGCCTCGTGCTGAGAGGTATCTGAATCACCCCCATGTATGTTTTACGATTATTGATACTTTCGAGTTACGATTTTTTAAATGATTTTTTGCGAAATTGCGACTGGATCGGTTTCAAAAATTTTTATCTTTAAAAGTTGAAGGTTTTTTTGAAAAAATTTTTTGGCGCTTATTTTCTAATGAACTGTACATTTACGGAAAAAATAAACAGCTTCATAGCTTTGATGGCAGTTACTGAAAATAAGACCTATTTTCTGGTCGTCACTTTTCTGGCCACTCTGTATGTTGTAGGCAACAGGCTATCAATCTTTCAAAGATTCTTGCAAAGAATCGTATGGCGCGAAAAAGTCGGATGTATTTTTACAATAATATAGATCCTACATCAGCAACTCAAAGCTCCATTTAAATCCTGCGCCGATGAAGTCGTGAGCAGAGGCAAGTTGTAGAATATTTTCACTACCTATGATTTGTATTAGTTAACGTTTATAGGTAGGTACATACTTACTACTTAGTATTACTCCTCGCGTGATCTGATAAGTTAACCCGTCATTATAAAATTTAACTTTCGTCTTATACCTACTTAGTTATATTGTTTTATTGTTTATGTTGGTGCCACGTGGTCTTGGGATAGAATAACACCTCTTCATTTCTTCCGTAAAATCCATCCTTTCGGTCATCATCATCAGCCTATATACGTCCCACTGCAGGGCACAGGCCTCCTCTCAGTATGAGAGGGCTTGGGCTATAGTTCCTACGCGGGCCCAGTGCGGATTGGGAACTTCACACACAACGTTTAATTACTTCGTCGCTGTGTGTAGGTTTCCTCACGATGTTTTTCCTTCACCGAATAGCTCGTGGTCAATATCAAATTCGATATCACACATAAATTCCGAAAAATTCAAAGGTGCGAGCCTGGGGTTTGAACCCACGACCCTCTGCTTGAGAGTCCACAGGTCGAACCGATGGGCTACCACGGCTCTCAGTAAAATGAGCTAACTAAAAGATTTAGAGTAGTTTCCCTTCCAGAGCCCATAACATCTTTCCACCTTGTAGGTATATTGGTCGTTGAAAATCAAACAAAAAGTATCTATGTCACAGCCTCTTTATTTCTCACTCAAATTATATTTCTATTGTTATTATGTTAAAATAAGTAATGTACTCGAATTACATTATTTGTACCATTTTTCAACTACAGTATGGTCCATTTAACAGCGAAATCAGTGAAAATAAAATATTATATTACAAATTCCTTAGCGTTGTCACCAGTCGTAGATATAAGTAGCTAAGTAGCGTTTAGATTAAAGTTATCAAATTAAAAGGCTATTTCCTAGGGCGTCATTTAAAGTGAACACTCTGATACTTAGTGATAATTTTAGGAACAAAGTTGTGTGGCATTCGTTTCCAAGAAGCATGCTGCTACTGCGGAAGAGCATCAAGAATATGCCGAATAGACAAAGTACCTGACGTCCATCGTCATATACGTCTTGCCCCACATGTTGTAATCAATCGATTCTGCACATCCCTGCACAACTCTGCCGCAATGCCAACGCACGCTCTGTTAATAAGACGTGTAGATAACTGGATTCCGCCGGCAGTGACTTAGGAAGGGATCCGAGCAGATAATTGTGGGATATCTGTCCTAGGACACGCCCTTCTTAAATCTTCTTCTGACCATAACACATCCTGAATAAGAGTCAAGAACGTGTCATAGTCGCAGAATTGGCCGCCGCCGCAGCCCTGGATAGTGAGAACCTCCTCCGGTTGGTCGGTGCTGCGCGAGTAAATTACCTGTCAATGAAAACATCTCGTTATGTTCACATTCAATCGAGAACAAGTCAAGCGTGTCGGGCCTTTAGAAAATTAAATAACGGTGAACATTTCGGTACTATGCGACTGTAATATAAGTTTGCGCTAACGGGTAGCTTTTATAAATTACCTACTAGCAACCCGCCAGACGGCAGCGACAAACTATGTTTTATTCTTTAAGAATTAAAACTAATTTAACTGTTAACTGATCACGACTATAGATTAAGATTCAATGAAATGTTAATAGTTTTGTTCTGTATCATATTAACTTGTCCCGAATTATGCTGAACACTGCTCAAACCACGCGTAAAGCTTTGAACTCGAGTTTCCAACCTCGTAACCAGTAAGAGCTGGCTTTATTTGGGTGCTTGTAATTGTAAATTAGCTTCAATGTAGTTTCAATTGTATTTCTGCCTCACCGGTCAATAGACAATATGCGTATAATGAATCGAAATATGAACTCATTTACGACCTGACGGCGTCTTTTGTCAAAGTGAACAGTTATGTTTCCAGTAGCAATAGCAACATTAGTTCTTACACTTTTATAAAAAAAATAGGTAATTCATAACTCACTGCAATTCCATGGCGGCCTGTAGTCCTATGCTTTCTCAGTTCTATGGAGAAGGTCGCTCCGTAGTTCGGCTGGTGCGGCTGGAAGGCCCTGACCGCGGCCATAACCGTGGCCACGTTGTTCTCGTGCGCCGAGTACAGCCGCACCTTCGGCTGATCCAAGTATCCCGCTACGGCTCTGTTCGTCGCGTTTACTATGCTCGTCATCAGCACTCCTGGATGAATCATTGCCAATTTAGTAAAACAGAAATTGAAAATGATACGACTAGGAGTTTGGTAAACATGATTAGGAGTAGCTTTCGTATTGGGAATCAATCGTTTGATACTTCGAATTGGTCGGGGCTTACCAACCGCTAATAGATGTGTGAAGATTTTAAAAAGGAAGAAATTAATTCTAAGCCTATTAAAGTATTTTCAGCGTCTGTTTATGTATAGGTCTAATTTACCTGTCGCCAGTTGCAACAAGTCAGCGCTGTACGTTTCTATCGCATATTCAATCTTCGTCATTTCTTTAATTTGGGGCATCACGTCCGTTGCCCATTTTGGAGGCCATATGTTCACGTTTTCCTGAAAGACAACATTATTAGTAATCAAATTAACATTTAATATTAACCTACTAGTAATCTAGACAGAGAATGTAAGTGTTAGACAGCTGATAAACAAACTCATTTATATAAATTATAAACTTTCGAGACTTGACAACAAAAAGTCGTCGTTCAGACAAAACAAACACCCGCCCCGACCGGGACTCGTCCTCGTGACTAGGAGAAAAAAGAGTTTTAAGAATCTATCAAAATGTATTTAGTCATATTCACCAGTGTTTGGAAAAGACTGTCCAGTAAAAATACTGCCTCAGGTGTAGTAATGTTTGATCCACTCTTCTCACTTAAGTAAGTGAAAAGACTTTGGTAGGGCCGCAGGATATTTACTATTTCAGGCAATTCATAATGTCTGTTCCGTAGCCATAGGTATCGTGGACAGTTGTACCAGTAGAGTAACTGAAAATGAAAATTAATTTACTAAAAAAAAACACCTGCGAATACACAATTGAAAGCTCGTTAAATACGATACTCAACTAAACTTAATAAGCCTTGATAACAAATGCTAGAAAGTGATCGCTTGGTTGTAAGTTAAAACATTACAATAGCAGAACTTAAACGGGAACCAATTTTTCTATTTGACAGTGTAGTCTTTTTTGGGAGACCAGCAGTGCTATTGTCTAGCGCGCCAAAAAAATGTACATCGTTTTTATTTGATAGTTGAAATCAAAAATCAACTTCGAAATTGTAATATTTCAAAGCGAACTGACACTGAAACTGTCAAATTAAAAACGATTTAGATTTTTGGTACGTTAGACAATAACGCTATCGATTTCTTATACTCACATCATCTTCGGCGAAGGGCAACGTGTCATAGGGCACGGGTTGCCAGTCCAAGCTAGGATTCCATCTCTGCGCAGGGGGCGGCGGGTATATTGCCGCTAGTGCCGCCAAAGCCGTCATCTTTGTACGGTCATAGTCCGTGGTGCGGATTTTTATCTCGTCAGGGAGATACAACTTTGACAGGACTCCGTCGTAACGTCTCCTAATGTACTCTCCAACACGATACGCTCTTTGCTTCCCTATCTGTTGAAACAAGCGAAACGAATCGAACATGTCATCATCATCACTTGCGCTTAAACTTGTTAATCATAAGCATAAATTAAATGTTAAACTATTACGATTTACTTCATTAAGAACTGTGATGTATAATAACGGTTCCTGGCCTTAATTGGGGACCATGCCGAATAAAATTACCAGCAATATTTTGTTTACATTTTAAATATTAGGTCATTTAACAGTTATAATTTCTAAGCTAACTACGGCGTTTTATTTTTATTTTTTGGACAGATTGAATCCCGTCGTACGGATTACGATTTGCGTTCACGGCTGTTTCACTGTTGTACTAAAAATACTAAAAAAAAGTGTAACAACTGCAACTGCAAGTAACTTTGGCTATTCACGTAAACTTTTCCCCGTAAGAAATCTCCATTTCATTTCACGTTATTTCTTCATTAGAAGGAAACAGTTGATTGGCCAAACAAATACTTATTTCAAAAGATTTACTGTCATATTCTAATTGAATTAGTTAATAAATTTTCTCATCATCTTATTTCAATAATAAAGCGTTTTTTTCTGTAAATTACAGGTTAATACTTACATTAGTTAAGGCTTTCATGCCATAGGGATAGAATACATTTCTATCCTTGTAGTCAGATGCATAGAGCTCTAGCTCTTCTTGGTCTGGGGTGCGATCGCCGTGTCGAAAGATCTGTACACAAACAGAACTTCATGTTAATGCTTCCCTTTTTTCACTCTCACCTAGCGTGGACTGTAGAGAGCAGAGACCGGGTTACAGGACGTTAGGTAGCTGCAAAAATAGTGTCATAAAGAGCGAAAAATCAGAGGTGTTTGTAGCTGTAATACAACATTTTAGAACGAATAATTAGGTTTATGAGATAAATATACAGAGATAAGACTTAAGGGTAAGGTAGGGTAGGGTAGACTAAGAATTACTTCAACAACAAGCGGGTTACGCGTGGCGATTATAAATAAACAGTAGTAACTGTAAATTTAAGATTCCTAATCAGTTGTTAATTAACGTTCGTGGTTTATCTGCGCGCGCCAATAATTTATCTTATTATTTGTAAATACACATTATCTCTGTCTGTGCACACGTTGTCTAATGCAGCATGCAAATCATTAGCCTTTTGCATTCGCTCTCAGTTTTTTGAAGTCTTGTACCTCTTGACAGAAAATCACATGTGCTAAAGCTATCATGTTAGATTGGGAGCACTTTGATTCATTATTTTTGTTACCTTACTATCATATCAGTTATAAACTTATAAAAAAATGTGTTTCTGCAAACACCAATCAAAACGCGATAATAGGTTTAAACAGTGATGAACTTTGCGCGTAAATGAAAACTGTGTCACTCTGTGGGGACATGGCTAACTTAGTCGGGTAATTGAAGATCAGAGTGATCGATTTCGATATATTTAATCGATGAGTTTATCACATACCTACATACATACAAAGATATTCTCACGCCTGCATTCCCAAGAGGGGTAGGCAGAGCTCATGAATTCAAAAATCCAGTGCCACGTTTAGCAAATTCAGCAGGGTAACCAGATGGTTAAACGTGATATTGCAGTGGCAGGTTGCTAGCCCATCGCCCACAATACACTAACCCCTTTCCCAGAGTCGACTCTTACGACACCCACGGGAAGAAAGAGGGAGGTGCTATTCTAACCCGGCACCACACGGTATCACTTAACACTTTTTTTTTGTGTTTTCTAAATATGCGCGACTTCGTGTCAAGCCAAAAGAATCCATCAACTACACGCGACGTTTAACCCCCCTTTAGACATATTACCAGACATAGTTTAATTACTAATTTAATTGAGATGGTATGTCCTTAACGATAATTGAGTAAACAAAAAAAAGAAGGTTTAATTACTTATCACCAGATATTGAGACAACTATTATACGTACACCAAAACGAACAATGAACTTTATTTTGAACATGAAACGCAAGACTCATAGGATAGAAGACTCGCGTCTGTAAGTGACTGTAACCTGCGTCTATAATTGTAGTCCAGACAGTAAATTATCGGTCACTACTATCTATCGCTTCTTTTCCCTGAAACCTGTACTTATGCAAAAATGTGTATCAAAGGAATACACATTATTGTCATCTAATTTCATACAGGTTGCATAACTTATTTATGAACGTAGACCATCAGAATTTTGTTTTCCGTTTCTTAATTTCTTGACAAAAAAAAACAATTGTACGAGATATCTTGTGTATTATGTTCGTAATTTTAGGACAGGCACGTTTTACACTCATGCCTCAAACATCACTAGACCTCGTAAACGTCTATCCCGATCAATGAATGACCTCTTGACCGCGGATCGAGTGGTCAGCGCTAAACGATCCTAGGGCGACCTCACCGTCGGATGAGCGTTACCTACACAATTGCAAAATTGTCTCACAGCGAATGAACTTACCACGAAACTGAGCACCACATCGGTATCAGCCAAATCATCCGAGGGTTCCACCAACTCCTGCGTCACATCTTGCGCACAGACACACACGACCATAAATGCAATCACGACCGCGTACATGGCTTCTATTTATTTTGATTTTCCCGCGAAACGAAATCAATCGGCAGTGCGCGTTAGCGCGCCGTTTTGGACTGCAACACGCCGAGCCTCTGCCCCATTTATATACATGTAGAATAGTTTATTCAAGAGCGATTAGGATCGCAGCGCTCCTACGGTAGCCGAGCAATGCGAAATAATGGCGGAACAACTTGTCGTCCCGACTCGACTTATCGATAATGGTAAATTTTCAATGGCTCAAACTTCACTTCAGGTGGACTTGCCCAATATTTACTTAGTCGCGTGGTGGTTTAAGATAGTGGGGATGATCGGCGCATCGGGGGGCAGCGCGGGGAGGTGCGACCGTTCTGCCAATAGCGTGTCGCCATCCACCACCCTTAGTCCTCCGATACCGAAAAGACCATAAGCGCGTACCTCGTGTACTTTTACCGGGTAATCTTAACTAACAACTAACCTTGTTGCTGACGACTGTTATATGCGTAGAGTGCGATTATCGCTATCCCGCAGGAACTATACAATTGTACGGAATCAAATTTAGAGTACATACAAAATCAAGAAATCCACAATGATCATGTTCAGTCTTCTTGTCGAATTTTATAAAGGTTAATGGAGTAGATTACTCGCGCGCGGGATAGACTACCTGTCATTTTCTAAGGTCTTCAGTTAGACAATAACGGGTATTGTCTAATTAACATAAAGATACACAGAAAAACAAACTTTTTTTGGCATTTACAGTTAAGGTGATAAGGAAGGAAACCTTCAACTAAGCAATTATCACTACACAATTAAAGCTATCTATGTTAAATGATATGGCTAACACTAAAATAAATGACTTATCTTATTTAGGTGTAAGATAAAAACAAACTTGTTTGACATTAGCCCTAATTTGACTTCCTTAATGTCGTGCAGTAATGGGGTTATAGTAAGGCACGCGTTCTAATCAATTGTTTCCAAGGAAACTTTTAATGTCTCTTATCATGCAAACTTTAAATAATACATAAATAACAGATAAGTTGACTTGAATGACCAAAACACTTATTAATGTAACATCTAAAACATGCAGCATGACGATGATTAATGCTTAGTTAATGCTTATTATTAGGGTTCTAATGTTTAATATTAATAGTAAATAAATAAGTAAATTAGTTAAAGTACTTAAATAATATGTTTAAATTAACAATTGACATGGTATTTTATGATTCTGCATTCACAATTATATGAATTTGAACAACTAGAGAAAGTGTATTTTTTTTCGTGTTTTCATTTACTGCATTTCAATGATTACGATAAATTACGTCTTTCGTGTATGTGTTGTGTACCTATATGTAACAAAATATTAATATGTATATCTAATAACTTCCATTGTAGTCGAGGCAATTCTTGCTTGTCTGTTTTCTTCCAAGCCAAGTTTTGGTCGAGAGTTGAATACTTCGAATGAAATAACTCAGCGAATTAATCAATTATGTTGTTTAGGCAGATATTAGGCATTCAAGAAACATAAGCATTGTTACTTATGGCTAACAAATCTCACTCTAACTAATGAAGGATTCCATTTTCTCATTGTTGCTTTAAGTACGTGTACTTTTGTTTTGTAAAAAACCGATTTGAAGACGTAACGATGGTAATTTGTTCCTTGTTTCAGGTATGACCGACGTTCAATACAACGAACAAGCGCTCCTAGACCAGCTTGTAATCTGTGCTGAGTACGTCGACAAAGCGGAGCGGTACGAACTGCTTGGGCCGTTGTATCGCCTCATCATACCTATCTATGAGCGACGAAAGGACTATCAATCTCTCCTCACGTGCTACCAACATCTCACCAAAGCTTATGCCAAAGTTATCGAAGTCACCAATTCAGGGAAGCGACTGCTCGGAAGGTTCTACCGAGTTGCGTTCTTCGGCAAGGCGCACTTCGGCGAAGACGAGGAAGGCGTCGAGTTCATCTATAAAGAACCCAAGCTAACCTCTTTAAGCGAAATATCAGAGAAACTGCAAAATTATTACGAGCACAAATATGGCGCAGAAAACGTCAAGATGATCATGGATTCAGCCCCGGTAAGGAAACTTTCCATGAAAACATATGTTAACACAGCTGTAACTTAAATTTACATTGTAATATTTTATATTTTGTCGTTGAAAACGCTGCAAAAATAACCATAACCAATCGTTTGCTGAGAAACCTACAATTAGATACAGTATGTTTTTCACGGGTTATGCTGAATTCCACTTGTTAATTCTTTTATGATTGCGAAAATAAGTAACATTAGCTATTCTACTCATGTTTCTGAATGGAATCGGCCACATGCTTTGTTTTAGACTTTAGATGATAGTTGTTTGCTCTTTAACGGTATTTAACCGCCTATTAGTCCACGTGATTGATCACGTCGTTAGTTAAATTTTCCCATTTGTTACTGGCCAAAGGTTAATTATTACAGACACATAGTATTAATTATTCTGTAATTTTGACGAAAGCATTTTACGTTATGAATATTTTTTATTTCATTTTAATTGTTAAGCTATTCAAAAAGCGATTTTAAAATATTCTTTGACGTAATATGTTTCAAAGATCAACATTTACATTTCAGGTGAACCGAGAAGAACTAGACAGCAAGCTAGCTTACATCCAGGTGACCTGGGTCCGAGCGGCGCCTGAAGGCGTGGCCGCGGCGACCTCTAGCGGCGAGGGCGCGTTCGAGCGAGCGCACAACGTCCGCCGGTTCGTGTTCGAGACGCCGTTCACAAGGGACGGCGCCGCCCGCGGCCCGGTCCATCATCAGAGGCTCAGGCTCACCAAACTCACTGGTATGTTTGTGGTGGAAACGTATGTTCTTATGATCGTATGGATCACAAACATACATCACCCCTGCATCCCCTAATGGGGGTAAGCTGAGCAAACGAAGCACCACGTAGCCAAAACTTCACGTTTCACCGGCACATAAGATAGATAGATAGATTACAGATAGATAGATTGTACGGAAGAAGTACAATATTATAGTAACAGGTTGCTAAAAACATGTCTACCTACTTCTTTAGTCGCTTTTTATGACAACTAGGAAAAAATGGAGAAGTGTTATTCTAAACCCGACACCACACGGATATGATCAGGTTGGGTAAAATGCTTACTTGCATCTAAAGCCGCAATTACATTGAGCCGTCGCTCCAGGAATTGCGGAAATTAGTAGTCTCACAATAAAAGACACGAATACAATATATGTATACACTATTTATTTACACTATACACAATATACATTCATGCTGAGTAATAGAAAACGCAATGTTAGATAAAGCGAGCCAAAGCAAAAGAGAGCAAGCGTATACATGACTTCTGTCAGCTCTGGTTCCTGCTCTACCGGAAACAGGAAGCCAAGAGAATACCTATAATTTGAACTAAGTAATGTACATAATTACAAATCAAAACAGGCGCCACAGAATCACAGAATAAGTGATAGCACCTACTACGTACAGAATGTTCACTCCCGAACATTTTTAGGCGTAGAAATTTTGCTGTCTCTTTCTGCCGTTAGCTGCTTGCCGGAGACCTTTCACGAGGTCTCGCCGGCGGAGCGTACCCAAACCGTAGACCTGGAAAAGTAATCTTGAAAATGTGCGATATTTTGATACGGAAGAAACTCCACTGAAATAATCTTAACCCCAGCGCATATTGGTATGTTTAATTGCGTAGGTGACTAAAAAAAAAAAACATTTTGTCCGTCAGATAGATTGCAAAAAAATATTGCAAACGTATTTTTTCTTTTATTTGACAAACCAGAAATGTCGAAGATACAGTGCTCTGAAGTTTCGCGTTACGTCACATCATGGAACGATTTTTACCTCTGCGTTACGTCACAAGTCCCCACTCGGGAAGTTTGATGATCTATATCCAGTGGCGTAGCTAGCATGGGTGACACCCGGGGCGGATATTGTAAAAGGCACCCCCC
>BHDV01072508.1:93964-104768 GCA_005406045.1 Adoxophyes honmai | reverse complement strand
GGACCGCCCCCGCCGCCCCCCCCTAGCTACGCTACTGCTATATCTCTGTCGGTGTTGAATTATTTGATTTAACGACAAAACACGTGTCTCATAAATTTCCATAATCTAACTAACGGACTAATTATAATGATATATTTTTAACACAGTACACAATATTTCCAGCTGAAAACTGGTTCCCGTATGTGAAGCGGCGCGTGCCGGTAATAGAGACTCAAATTGAAGAGAAGAGCCCCATCGAGGTGGCCGTTTCCGAAATGGAGAGCCAAGTCATTGAGCTAACTGAAATCGTCAACGCCAAGTCGCCCGATTTGAAGAAACTACAGCTCAGGTATGTTTTCAAAGATTTATATGCCACAGTTAAAAGATGACTCACCTTTAAATCCAAACCATTTAAATTACAAACATATTGCTTATTCACACCAATAAACATAGACCCGAACAAAGCGAAGCTCTATATCCTAGCACTAAGTTCATAAATAAAAAAGCCCCTAGATTCTTTAACATTCGTATACATTCTTAAATGTTTTCAAAACTAGAGTATTGATATTCGACTTACAATAATCTGCCCTGACTGGGTATCGATGGATCTCAAGATTCATAACCAGGTTTACAAATCACTAGGCAACTCACCAATAGCTTTTCTTTATTTGTATTCTGTTAACATCAACTGTTCCATTGCAGATTACAAGGCAGCATATGCGTCCAAGTAAACGCGGGCCCGCTGGCGTACGCGAACGCGTTCTTGGACCCAACTCTAGCGCCGATGTATCCTGACGAATTAGTGGACAAACTCAAAGCGACCTTCAAGTGAGTACAACTTGTTTTTAACCCCCGACGCAAAAACGTGTGTGTGTGTGTGTGTGTGTGTGTGTGTGTGTGTGTGTGTGTGTGTGTGTGTGTGTGTGTGTGTGTGTGTAAATTTTTCCCGTGTTGTGTCGGCATAGAATAACACCTCCCCATTTCTTCCGTCGATGTCGTAAGAAGCAGCTAAGGAAATGTTTAGATATGCTTTAGGCGACAGGCTAGCAACTTGTTACTAATCTACATCTTCCATCTTTGCCTACCTAAAATTATGCTAGAAGTCGCTGCGAAGCGTGATATAGTCAAAATCATGGTTTTGTCTATGTCACGATTCGTGTGGTCTGCTTACCCCATTTGGGAACACAGGCGTGATTGTTTTGATTGTATACAAGGTGGCCTTGTATAAACTTTTCCAATATATTTGCATAACTTGCCCGTGAGGTGCCGGGTTAGAATAGCACCTCCCCCCTTTCTTCCCGTGGATGTCGTAAGAGGTCGACTCTGGGAAAGGGTTGTGGGCGATGGGCTAGCAACCTGTCACTGCAATATCACGTTTAACTATCTGGTTACCCTGAAATTGCTAAACGTGGCACTGGATTTTTGAGTTCATGTGCTCAACCTACCCCTGTAGGGAATATAGGCGTGAGATTATGGATGTATGTATGTATTTGGATAACATAACAAACATCACGCCTGTATTCCCAAAGGTTTATAAAAAAAACAACTAGACTATTTTGCGCTTCGGGCCACTTCGAATTTAAAGTCCTAATTAAAACTGCTTTTCTTTTCAGGGAGTTTTTAACAGTCTGTCATGCAGCGCTACAGCTGAACGCTAAACTCATCAGCTCCGACCAAGTGACGTATCACGAAGCCCTCGAAGCGAACTATTTGAAGCTCAGCGACTCTCTCTCCAATATACTAGGGCAGCCGTTGCACGACATACTCGTTAACGGGAACCTCAGTACCACCGTCACCGGCGTTGAACTCGAGTCTAGCAACGCTTGAACTAGAAACTAGACACCGTTCAGTGGCCAGTACTATAACCTGTTCTCTGACAATCACAGTAAACTGCCTACGTGATTGCAGCTTTGCGTTTGAGATGATTGCGTTCTAAAGTTATTGACCGACCTAGCTAGAATGTTATGGTATCTTGATTTATAAAAAGCGCCGTTGGTGTACACGAAAAGAACTAACCGCTTTAAAAATGCGGAAGTAAGGTAAGGTGGTAAGGTTTTTTGATTGGTCTGACGGGCAATATAATGTAATGACGAATCTTGATGGCACGAAAGATGAAGAAGTGACCAGTTTTAATGAAAATGTTTCGGGTTGATAGTAGTCGAAATTATATTTAATATTCTTATAGTATTTATTAATTTATTTTAGCGACTGGAAAATCCAGTTGCATTGATTATGAATCCTTATTATGATAATGGGCCTTTAAAAAATTTATTCTTGGTCTGATGGTAGGTAAAGTTTTTATATGTCATTTGTTTTGCTATATTTAAGGAAATTAGTTGCTTATTATATTGTTTAATATAAATTATGATTTACTATGTTGAAACACCTACCGTGTCAGTTTACTTGCAGTATTTTTTTCTTAGAAACAGCTTTAATTTTTTATGAAACAAATGAACAATATTTTGTGCCGTTTAATTTCTTCCGTGTGTAGTCAATTAAATGTTCCATCCAGCCCTTGTCCTTGATGGTATTACAATTTTTACTCTTAAAAGATTGTCGCGACTATTTAGCACTAAACGTGCAGTGGCTGTCGCAATAACCCTTCGATATTTTTGTCCAAAAATAACTTACAAAGGTAGCATTAATACATTTTTTATGATATAATAGGTACATTTATAAAAAGTGCCATGATTCCATTCCATAGTCGGAATATCTCAAACAGATATTTTACGACCACCAACTATACTCCGTTTTTTTTGGGTTGAGAAATTTAACTGTCAAATCCTTACACATTTTTGAGTAATCCCAAGATATCGGCGCAAATTATGATGATGTTTGATTTAAGAACATTATAACAAAGAATGTTAAGTGTATTTGCATAAATATTTTCCAGTTTTACTGATGAATTCCAGAGATAATTTCAAATTGTGACCGTTAAATTTCTCAACCCAAAAAAAACGGAGTATAAACATAAAACCATTTTCGCACAAGAACGGGCTAAGCCCTAGGAGCAGTAGATTATAGCTAGTAAGTTATTGTAATTATATGCTAATACTGTCTGTAACTTTTGACGTCCTTTATACAACTGTTTGCTCTTTGATACCAAACGCTCTGGTAAAGATAATCAACAATACGGAAGTTGTAACTCAGTCCTATTCACTGTAAGAGACTTATTAGTCAGAATTATTTTGCAAAGATCTAAACTGTTTTGCTCGAATAAAAATACGATCTTTGTACTATTTTTAAAATACGTAATTGAGTAATGCTGTTTATTTAGTGACATATAAGTAAAGAGGGAGATAACATTAGCAGTCTACCTCATTTTTTTTTTCAATTTAGTTTTTAAAGTTATTCTCTCATGATTTAGAAATCTTGGGCATGGTTTAAACATGAATGCCTAGCGACGTTTCATTGCGAACAAGGAAACTTTGCACTGGTCGTAATTTAGCCGTGTAAACCCTGGCCGACATGACGTTCCCGATATTCTATCTATTGCCGGTTTGGCTTAAAAGAGTTATTTTGTCTCTAGTAAGGTAAACCGTCGTTAGGTTAGAAATTGCGACGTGCCGTTAGTCATGGAGAGTGGCATCGGGTTCATCCAACAGTCATAGTAATCAATAGTTGATCTGCTAAGTGTAGAGAAGGATAGTGGAAAGACGTAAATATGAAAATGGGTTTGAACTGTCGAATACCTTTCCAATGTAATAAGTTGAACAGTGTGGTATCAATATTGTAATCAAATATTCCACTTGGTGTTTTGTATGGGCTAGTTTTACTCAAAGATTTACGCACGTTTAATTTATTCTCGTTAATAACTTAAGGCTGAATCAGTTGATAGATACTTGGTTTATCAGATAAGTTACGTAATTTTATTATTAATGACATATTTAATTTCAATATACACACATATGCTTCTGGATTCAACACTCTTGTAAGAAAAAGTGTTTTTCAATTTGAATTACAAGAAAAAGAGAGGAGTGTATTGGACATTCACCGTTTTCACATAGCTGCTATTAGCCAGTGTAAAGAAAATTGTGCTCAAGCGACTAGATTTCATGTCTGGACACAGCGTTGGTAGCTAAGAATTATGTACAAGTCGTCGTTAGAATTAGGAAAAACATCAAAAACAAATTGCATTTTTAGAGGACATTTTTATAGACTGTCCATGTCCGTAACATCAGAAAAACTAAAATATTTTGCCAATCCTTTAAGAGATCGGTAAGCTCAATTATAAAGATCCCTTAGTTAAAAATAGCGGATTAAGTTATTTACAATTTATTTACCTGGACGTTTGCAAAGTAAAGCCTGATTCGATAATTAATTACTTATTTAAAGTATTGTCAACTGAGCCATTTCTACTTTTAACTGCCCCATAATTATTACCATCGTAATATACTCACCAATAAAATTAACCACCCACTCTTCTTTAAGAACAACAAATGTGGATCATAATAAAGTAAACTGGGGATTTTAGGTATAGCAGCTTAAAATTTAAGTAATGTCATCCCTCACTCTCTTACAATCAAAGATTTTGTTTTCAGAAAACAATTAGAAACATTAGATGTACTTAAATAGCATTTATATTATTTATTAAATTATTTATGAATTGCTGTAAATTTCTCCGTTACTAAACGACTATCAATTTAGAGAATCGCGTATCATTACTACTACTTAATTATTATGCACAAAATAGTTATGATTATGACCTGTATCTTCTTAAAGTAATCAGAATTTTACTGTTTTAATACATTTTATAAAATTAAAAAGTGTTTTATTACTGTCCCGTAATATTTATTATGTTTAATACCATCATCACCTCTTGCATCTAGCTTTACACGCTAATAGTTATAGTAGTAAGTTACTAGAGATTTTGTCAACTTTAAAACATCATTTCAATCAAAGACTGCAGTAGGCCTAAAATTAATTCTATTTATTTGGGCGTTTTATAACAATTTTCTTTACATTTCATGAACACTTTTAGCACAAATTTGGGTATACATATAAGTAGATGAGAGGTAAAACAGTGACAAAAGCCTATTGCATTTATATATTACTAGCTTTCCGCCCGCGGCTTCGCCCGCGTGGAACTCGGTTATATTGCGGTATAAAGCACAACTATAAGAAAACTTCTCGTTTAAAACAACACACAGCGCCATCGATCGATCATCGACCGATATCGATCTATCAAGCAAACTATATTTTTGTTTTCCCTCGGGAACATCATTTTTTTTCCGGGATAAAAAGTACCCTATTATTTAATCCGGACTTCTATCTTTATGTCTGCAAAATTTCAAAGCAATCGGTTCAGTAGTTACGGCGTGAAAGCGGAACAAACAAACAAACACACTCACTTTCTGACTTATAATATTAGTAATGATGTCTGTCTGTCTGTTTGTCTTAAACCTACCAAAACTTATTTTCTGAGTCGCCTCTTACGACTTACATGGAGGAAAAGGACATGTTAATCTCAATCCAGCACTAAGGTGCGCTCGTACCAACCTAATCATAATGGAACAAACAAGATTTGGTTGTATGGCTTTTGGCCTTTGCTTTTTCCTTAACGGAAATAATAAAAAAAACATCACTAATGTCAATGCAAGTGTCAATGTCAAATCGAAATTTATCCAATTCATTCATATCGTTCATAATATCATTCAGTTTTGATGGTCGTGTTTCACTTTCAGACGTTTCAGTTTCGGTAGATTATGTAGCGTAGTTATGTATATTGTGTGTGTACTAAACCGATGAAAGCGAAATTTTGTTGAATAAAAGTGCAAATCGAATTTGTGGAATTTTTTTTATCGCAAAAGCGAACACTAGCGTCAAGGACATGGAAGACGAACTAGAGGACAGAGTTTTGCATCAAACGTATCTTTCTTTTATGAAAATCGTGACGCGTTTCACAAGCAGTTCTCCGTTTGATACTCCGGTGAGCTATTTATGGAAAATGGTGCGCCTTTATTTGCTGCGATCGGAAGTCGCCGTGTTCACGCTGGGAATCATATTATTCATCATGTATCTGCAAACCATTGAACTTTGGAGTCGCACGTTACTAAGTAGACTGTCACAAGCCCTTAGTCCTATAAATGCTGTCCAGCGAATGAAATTCATGGAAGGCTCGGAAGCTGACAAACAAAGCTGGGAGCTCAAGGGCTCTCTTAGTGCAGTTTATGCCATCAAAGGGCGGAGAATGCATATGGAGGATAGGTTCATTATAAACGAAAATATCAACAGCACAGGAATATCTCTGTTTGCTATATTTGATGGGCATGGTGGCGAGTTTGCTGCAAACTATGCCAGAGATCATCTTATACAAAATCTGTACAACAAAATAGTAGAATTAAGTGCTTTCAAAGATGGTAAAATAGTCACAACTCCAACAAAAGATACAGCAGCTGAAGAGAAACCTCAAGAACCTGAAAGCACACCCAATGTTGAAAGAAAAACCAGCTTCAAAAAGTCCGCGAGCACTGCAGATGACACATCAAAGAAGGAAATTACAGACCCACAGTTGCTAGCTCAGCTTTCAAAGGCAAGACCAATGATCACAAGAGAAGTGAGACCAACCAAGCCTTTGAAAAGTGTGAATATACCACTAAGCAGTTATTTAGATAAAGGAAAAATCAACTTTGGCAAGTTATTGACTGATGAAGTGCTAGCCGCCGATAGGTTGCTGGTGGAAGAGGCAAAGCGTTCCATGAATGTAGCAGGAACCACAGCACTCTTGGCCATAATGGAAGACAACCATTTGATAGTGGCTAATGTGGGTGACTCCAGAGGTGTCATGTGTGATTCACGTGGAAATGCCATTCCAGTATCATTTGACCACAAGCCACAACAGGTAATAATATATCATGTTTAACATGATTGCACATTGAGATGTAATTGTTATAAAATTCAGAGATATGCAACTTTGTATACACAGTACAGTAAGCCCCCGTTCCCACCGCGTCGGGCGCCCGCACGATTTTTCGTGTTGAGCGTATGTGAACAGCTCCATATAAAATGTACTGCAGCTACGACACCCGATTAAAAATCGTGCGGGCGCCCCACGCGGTGGGAACGGGGGCTAATTATGATATCTTTTAATGTGAAAAAACCCAAACAAAACATTTTCAGCTTTTGGTTTATGGTATAATTGTTTCATTTATATTGCAAGGTTTAACAACTAGATTTCATAATTTGTAATTGCTTTCAGGTCAGGGAGCAGAAAAGAATTGAAGCAGCTGGAGGTTACATTGCTTTCAATGGTGTCTGGCGTGTGGCGGGGATCCTGGCCACTTCCAGAGCTATGGGAGACTATCCACTCAAAGACAAAAAGTTTGTAATTGCTGACCCCGACATTCTTACTTTCAATCTCAACGATCATAAGCCCATGTTCATAGTTCTTGCCTCAGACGGATTATGGGACACCTTCTCTAATGAGGAAGCTGTGAAGTTTATCAAAGAAAGATTGGATGAACCTGACTATGGCGCTAAAAGTTTAACACTCCAAGCTTATTACAGGGGGTCTGTAGATAATATAACAGTGCTGGTAATCAACTTCCTAGATAACAAAATTGCTTCATCTAACATTTAATGATCTGAAGGATGATTATTGATGTTAAGCTTGTCTCCAAGAAAAGTAAAGAGGATTTAAAGTATGAAGGAATAAGTAAATCCGTATGTCAAAACTGGATTGTACAAACTGCCATATTACATTACAGTTAGCTTTTATTAAAATCAGGGGTGTTTTTGGGGAATGTGAAGCGCCAGAATCTACTTTTTTATAATACTATGTATTCCAGAACCAGGATTCAGAGGTTATAATGGGTTAGGTTAGGTTATTCAACATTATTTTATTTTGTAAGTATGGTAACCCTACAATTTTAGTAGTAGTTTGATGTGGCTAAACGTGGGCCACCTTATTGAAAAACGGCCCTGTTTTTGTTAACAGCTAGCCATAATGTAAAACGGCGGAAGATTTATTGCCTGCTACATGTATATTGTATGTAGTATATATCTTATTTGTTCAGATTAGTTCCTATTCTTGCCCACTATATAAGAATGTGAGAAACAAGCCTTAGGCCTAGCACTTAACCATTTTATTTTTGAGTTGTGAACAAGTATTTGAAACATATACCATATTTGTGTAAAATGCATTTTAAATACTATCAAAATTCACAAGATATATGTTGTGGTGTTGAAACAACCTCAAAATTTTTTTCTCAAGTAGGTATGTGTTGTATTCTAAAATAAATATTGCCTAATAAATAATAATTGTACATACATAATACAATTAATGTGATAATATATTCATGTAAATAATTTTGTCCACTAGATATCCTGCTATAACAAAGAATGGATTATATTTTTTATTATAAAATGTATATTGTATAGAATTGTCCAAAAATTTTGAATTTATGTATGGTTGTGAATGACTCAGAAATTGTTATTTTGATTTACTAAAATAGAATCTTTGAGCCAAATATTTTGTTGACTTTTTATGATGTAGTTTCAGCCTGTATGTCTACTGTGAAATTAAAATTATGTTCATAATTTGTTACTCATGCATAATATTGTTTTATGGTGATAAAGATAAATTTCAATTTTTCTTTCAACTAACAACTGGTCTTAAGCTATTTATTCGCATTTTATAAAACTTTTGAAATCATATTGTAAATCGTATTTGACATAATAATATGTGTTCAGTGTTTTGAATATTATGATACTATAAAATTGATAATGCATTTGATGTGGTTTATAGACTAGCTTGCTGTGGAAATAACTCTTTTAGGACTAGTCATGGTTTCTTTGAATTTTGATGGAATGTGTAGTTAGAATATGATTATGTACTTTCTATAGAATAGCACTCAGTATATTGAAGCAAACAGTTGTTAAATCATTCAGCTTGCACTGACTGTACACAGGCTGGTTTAACCTTTTGAACATTGATGTTGCATGTATCTAATTTTGTCTACTTGCCAAATGTGGTCAACAATAAGTCAAGATATTAGATGGACTTACTAGAGATGGTATAAATAAAAGTTCAAAGGTCACATTTGCTGCTATCAGACATTTGCTGTATATGTAGCAAAGTCAAATTAGAATGAATTGCTCCAAGATCAAAAAGTTAAACCAGCATGTTTTCTTCTGCCCACTCTCATTGGGTTCAAATTGCCACAGGAAATAATTAGTCAGCAACAAAGATAATGAACATGGTCAACATGCCAAAATTATGTACACAAGACCTTAATACCGAAACAATAAGAGCATGTATACATATTTTTAGCACTTTGTCCGTGTCGATATCTTTGATACTGACTGTATCGCCTTTCATCTTTCGTACTAAAATATAGTTTACCTATTGTGATGCTAATGCGTCTTTCGTAACATGTGCAAATAACATTGTATAAAATACAATGTATAGTTACAATTAAAAGTATTTTTCTATGTATACCTTTCGGAATATAGCATAATCATAATTAAGTACCTAAGCCCAGAATCTAACAAGTACAAGTTTTGTTGTCATAAAATTAACGAAATAACCTTCAAATCGTCATGTTAGGGTCCAAAATCCATGTAAGCCTAAAATGAAAATTGTTCAAATGTGTAAAGAATCAAATCGAAGTTTTAATTAAAGGAGATGGTGCCAAATAGTATTGAATGTCCATGTTTGTATGTGAGGGTATCGTTAAGTCAGTAGATACCAGTTGTTTCATAATCATAAGAGATGCAAAGCTTTTTTTCGAACGGCTGCACAATCAAAACGTTTTGTGATTAATGATGAGATTATTACGTCGGCCCGACTGTTATATTATTGTCGTTTTATACTACTCTACTAACAAAACAAAGTATCTTCACAACAAACTCTCAGAATTTGACCTATGCTGTGTAGTGTCAAGGAGGGAAATATTGAATGCCTATAGTTTTTGAGTTGCTAAGTCACAAATGGACTGTTCTTGCCGCATAAGTTTTTAAATTAACGAATCTGTTATTTTTCAAGGGTTCAGTAAGTGACAAAGTGACCCAATACCGATCTACCAAAGTGTATTCTATGTTAATAAATATGTATAAAAAAAGGTGAAGTTTTATCTTTCTTCATTAGATTCGATTCCTTTTAGGAAAAAGTATATCCTCAAACTTTTGTGTTAATGATTCATTTCATGAAACGAAACAAATACTTTAGTCCTTTGTCGCTGTAACTCATTCTGCTAGTGTATGTATAGTCAGCAACATAGATAGCGATATAGTCAAAGAGCCAAGAATATGTACACGCTCTTGTCTCGACATTAGGGTTGTGTATGCATTTTTGGCACTAATCGTGTCGATATCTTTGTTGATAACTGTACTAGGTAACTACTACAGGGTCAACAGTGGGTCCAATATCTGACTACATGGGCGGGCGAGGAATTCCAAATCCATATTGCAAGATGCCGCCATGGGGGAGCAGAGAGCGGATCAATTTAAAGAAAAAAACCGGGAAAGAGCGTGTCGGGCACGCACATGAAAGGGTTCCGTAGCTTGCTAAATTTCATTATGCGGTTGAGTCCATATATTTTGTTCGGACAACTGTACCTAACTACATGAGTTGGTAGAGTTGTATAAAAATTATTATCTATGATACTGAGTTTGCTATAGTTTTAATTTAAAGTAGCTACTTACTTTGAGGTTTAAATCTTTTTTTTCTTAGTTATTTTAGTCGTAGGTATTTCAAAAGTTTTGTCTTAGATTATCTCAAGACTGGAGGGTTTGATCTACACTAGGGTGACCGCACCAGTAATGGACAATGACTCTTATTTACTACCCACTAAGGAAATGTCATTTGTTTTACAACAATCAATTC
>BHDV01072508.1:34692-92810 GCA_005406045.1 Adoxophyes honmai | reverse complement strand
ACAGACAGACAGACGGACGGACAGACAGCGAAGTCTCAGTAATAGGGTCCCGTTTTTACCCTTTGGGTACGGAACCCTAAAAAAAATTGTCAGCTGCACGGCAGAGGGGGTTTAGGTATGCTTCAGCTGAGCGTGCGAATGGGAACTTTTAAAAATAATTAGGAAATGAAGTTATTTTATGCTGCATGAAATTTATTTCATGTGTAATTGACATTGATTAGAAATAAAATAAAAATACTTAGTCAGCTGTACGGCAGAAGGGAATTGATTATGCGTTAGCTAAGCGTGCGAACTTGCAAAAAAATCTCGCACGCTTTTACAAGTTCACACGCTCAGCTGACGCATAAACCCCCTCTGCCATGCAGCTGACTATTTTTTTTAATTCTCATCAATGTCAATTACACATGAAATAAATTTCATGCGATATAAAATAACTTTCAGATTTTTTTTACTTATAACGCATCTTCCCACTCTCGCATCCACCGCTACTGGACCAGCTGACGATCGATTTCGTCATGAGCCACATGCATTATTTTTTCTATATTAACATCAGCAGGAAAAAAAATACTTGTTTAAATCCGCTGCCCCCCGTTCTAGTGTTTCAGGAAGCATTGTCTTTGAACAAATGCACAAATAAAAAGAGTGATATCAGTGAAAAACCTATTTATTGACACGAAATTGTAAGTTGTCAAGTAACAAAAATTAAATATTTAAAAACAACGTTTTCGTTTCCGTTTTAAAAATAAAATAGGCATCGCTATACCATAATTGGTAATCCGTCTATTTAAATTATCAGTTATAAAGTACTTACTTTACACACTGCGTAATTAATTCAAAATGTTTTTCATAATATTACAAGTAGGTAGATGGATAATTTGTGCCCCATTGATACTTTCACATCAAAATCAAGTAATAGTTTGGCTTGCCATATACATATGCCCCCTACTAATGACTAGAAAATAACAACTAAAACTTTATGCAAAAATACAATATTTTCGGATAGCCAGCAGAAACAAAAGAGCATCTCCTTCTGGAGTCAGATTATCCATTTGGGAATAACTTTCTGTGGGGGCATGAACCCAATCAAAACAATATTTTAACCATACCAGGAAAGTGTAAAGGTATGACAATACAATAGTATTTGGCTGTTGGAGACTTAGCAGGCAATAATGATGGCAAAATGATAGGTACTTTTTTTTAACAAATGCGAATACATTTACATACATGTATTGTCAAGAAGAAAAATACATATTTTAAAAACAAACGAAATCCCTTACATTAACTATGACGGCAACAACTTTAGCAGCCTAAGAGTCGATTTAATCAAACAAGAGTTAAATTTTGTCTCGGGATACGTCACTTTCGTCTTTTTTTTCGCATGAAAAATTAATTTGCTCGCGAGTAAAGTGACTTCCAACACTAAATTTTATTCTTGTTTGGTTAAATTTAGTCTAATGAGTAATATCAATTTCATGTGATGTATATGTATAAGTTAGATATATTATTATTATCAATATCTAAATATTTTTTATTTATACCTAAACTGCACTTCACTCATAGAATTTCAAATTCTCCATCAGAATCATCAAATTGTCTGTCTACATCTTCAAATTCTGTAAGAAAACAAAAAGACATTAGAGCTAAACCTTCATGCTGTTTTTTTTCTTTTGTTTCATGGTAATTTTATTTATTACTTACCAGTAAAAAGGCTTGTGTTTTGTAAATCTATATCAGCCGTGCTGGGTCCCCAGTGTGCTGGCCTTTTTTCAGTTAGTTCAAAAAGAGCCTGGGGCTCTTTCATGAGTTGCTGTTGAATGGTTGTACACAGCTCATCAAAATCACTTCTTGTGCGACACAGGAAGCACTGAAAACAGTATACACTTTTAGTGAAAGAAATAATTAATCACATAATTTTTAAGATGCTCACCATACTAACAGACATGCAATAAAAGTAAGTATTTTATACTACAGTTGTAAAAAGTTGAGTAACATTTGTTACAATGTGTGCACAAGCCTAAGCCAGTCATTGTCAAGACAAATCTTACGAACAGAAACTAGATAAGGTTGTTTTGTTATTGGGTTATTAAAGGCACCTCAGGTACACTACATCACAATATCAGTACCATATTTACATAATATTGCAAGTAGAATCAAACTTATGTAACACAAACAAAATGTACACATGCATTGGTATAAACAAGGTAATTCAATAAAAGTCTGTGAAAATAAATACATACCACTGCAACAGAAGGATCCATGGCAAGTATTGGTATATGAGATGCATATTTACAGTGGTATGAACAGTCTGTCTCTTTTTGGTCATCTGTCATCTTATTCTGAAAAGAGGTGAAATTTATTTACAAAACTATTGAAGAATACAAAATTTTGATACTTAATATATAGATAGTGTTCTATTCTATTGCTTATTTAATTTACAAGCTACATATGGATGAAAATTTGCTGTTCATATTAAGAATGTAATGTATCAAATAAATATTTTAATGAATTAAATAAGTATTTGAATTATCTCAAAAGCAACAATAAAATATCTTTCAATTAACCTTCTTATTTACAATAACTTCATTTATGGCAGAAATAACAAAAATTGTTAACACAGGAAACAAAGGTTTTCTGAAAAATCTAAATTTAAAATGTTAACTTTTCCATGGAACTTACTTCTACAAAACCTGACCGCTGTGTTGTGTGCGGGTCTAAGTATATTACTTCATCACCCACACAGCCTATCAGGTATAGAGCCTGATTGGGCTTGCCTCCTATGACCCCAATAGATTGTGGTGATTGGAAGCACATCTGTAACACAAATTTATTTAAAAATATACAAGAGCAGTGTTTGGTTAACCGCATATTGATTTATGATTACCATAATTTTGAAAATTATGGTAGTTTTATTAACGTGGTAGTAATATAAAGTTTGTCGGTTTTTGTGTGTACTTTCAGTATTATTTTAGGTTGGAATATTGATGACTGAGGTTTAATAGTGCCAGGTTGCTAGCCTGTCTCCAAAACCATACCTTAACTTATTATAACCTTAGTTGCCACTTACAACATACTTATGTGAAATAAATAGAGAGATGTTAATCTATACACTATACATGATGCCAGATGTGGAATGCCATGTGGAATAAATAAATTAATAAATAGTTGATTGCATAGATGTCCTACCTTTAATCCGTCAATATAAATAGGATTAATTTCGCTCAGACCAAGTCTCAGTGGCACAATCAACAGCAATGGCATCCAGTCCGTAACAACAACATTATCTGTTGCGCTTGATGAGTCTCCTCTATCATTCTTAACTATACATTGTTGCACTGAAAATAAAAATAAATCTACACACAAACATCACACACATGGGCACTTTAAGAATAGAGGTAGGGCACAAAAAACTTTAAACAGAGAAATCTTTGACTAAGTAGCTATTTTGTGTTTAGGAGTATATATTTTAGGTTTTATGTTTACAAAAAAGGCATACTCTAAACTAAGAATATCCTTAGTAGTATTTTATAGCATTCACAGAAGACAGTGAGGTGTAATTAAAAATCAAACACCACATAGGGGAAATTCACATTAGACAATTACTTAAATTATTATTACTACCATTATTGATTACTATAATTGGTATGTTACGGATTATGAAACATTGCCCTACTGATAATAAAGGTCATATCATAACATAAAATGAAACATTTTACTCAATTGTTTGTTCCAATGAATAAGTGGAGAAATTAATTACATACAATCACTTCTTTACGCAAAAAAAGTGTTAAGTGATACCGTGTGGTGCCGGGTTAGAATAGCATCTCCCCCTTTCTTCCCGTGGGTGTCGTAAGAGTCGACTCTGGGAAAGGGTTAGTGTATTGTGGGCGATGGGCTAGCAACCTGTCACCGCAATATCACGTTTAATCATCTGGTTACCCTGAATTTGCTAGACGTGGCACTGGATTTTTTGAATCCATGTGCTCTGCCTACCCCTCATGGGAATACAGGCGTGAGTATATGTGTGTATGTGTGTACTTCTTTATTCCCAAATGGGGTACGCTGAGCTCACAAATCGCTTCATAGACAAACTATGACTATTTCATGTTCTTCAATTAATAAACAGATAAAAGAGGCATATTATTAAAATTAAATAACATGTATTTTTTTCTATTTCAATTGAGACAGAAATACTTACAAATGTCTTCCACAACAACGGTATTATCGAGTGCAACATGTATGGCCAGTGAGCTCCATTTGTCAAATACCACCAGTTTTCTATAAAAATAAAAACAACATGAATTAATAGGTAGACATTATCAACATGGCTTAAACAACAGAAAAAACAAAAGCAAAACATACTTCAGGACTTGTGCCACAGTGTTGGGACCAAACCACTGGCCTACTTCCTTGCCCTCCGATGCCCCCATAAGTGCCACTTGATGTATTGAATATGGAGCCTGTTTTCTTTCTTCAAATCTTTGGACTATTTTTAAATATGTAGGATCCCTGATGAAAAAAAAAACAATTTTATAATTGTATAAATATTTACAATGGTTTTATTAACTTATAAAACATTTGCTGAAGTAGAATTATTTTACAAGTACCTTGTTTCGGGTGTCCACACCCAGTCTGAGGACAAGTGTACTCTGACAAGAGCGACGCCAAGCACCATCTGCCCGCAGCGCAGCATGCAGCCCCAACCTTTATCAGAAGTTAGTCCCTCGTCGCCTATGGAAACGAAACCCTTTCTGTACGTACACCATATTACAGACGTAATATCGCGCCTGATTCTATCCAAATCTGCAAAAAAAGACATAGTTTACAGGTACTTTCAACATCCTCTACGTTTAAATATATTTTTATTTAGATGAAACAAACACGAACCTTGAATAGCACTGTATTTTTTACCCAACACCCAAACGTAATCCTTTGTCTTGGGAATATCGTCAGGTTCAGGATTATTCGCGTCGGAAGACAAGTAACAAATATCAAACATAGCATCCATCGTGAACCATAATCTGAAGTGATTTCAATTTAGAAAACAGAAGACATCAAAATATGATGAACACACAGAAAACGAAAACACACCGAAAACAATCATTGACAGACAGACATGCAAGACAAATGAATTGACAACTCACGAGGTCAGTTAAGCTATTTGAGCTACTTAAAAAAAATACAATGGTTACAATGAACCATTACCCACACAAGCAGTGTAGCCCTTGGTACAACCACAAGAAGATTAGTCATTGACATTTAATGAACCTGGGAAACAATTGAAACAAAAATTTGAATCATTCTTTTATCCCCTATTTCCACAAGTTTTCGAGCATTTACTAAAATGAAGATCTGCAGACCTCGTACTTTTAACCGTTTTTTTCAATGACTTGACTACGTTGTCGCACTGACTTTGACATTGACATTTTAAATGACAGATTTGCCGATTGTTGATTGTTTATTATTCGGATTCCAGCTTTCCCTTTCTTTATTCGTTCTTAATTCCTTCGATTTCAGCGTCCACTTATTTCCAGCTGCCCCAACAAGGCCGTACTTAGGTTTAAGGTGGTTGTGCTCTCTGTGACAGTTACACAATTTACCATGGAGTCAAGTTCCTTGGACTATGTTGCCCAAGCCTGCATGGATCTAACTGAGGCCATGGACGCAGCGGGATCTGAAGCAGACCGGGACGCTCTCATACTAAATCACATTAAAAAAGTTTGGGCCGTTGTTCCCCCAGTAGAAGATTTTAAGAAAAGTATGTGTTTGAACCTCTTCCTCATCGTTTAACCTAGATTACTTACTTAAGACATTAAGAACTACGCTAATTTTATTGATGTTTTTAAGGGCAAGATTGTATGTACTGAGCCATGCCGTGCCACAGCCATGCCATGCCACATATTGGAGATAATCCTCTTTATTTTCAGATTTGGAATGGGTAAATGTCTCCGAACCCATTTCATTGGCCCAACACTGTTCAGAAAAAATAGTGGTCTTAGACTTCTGGACTTATTGTTGCATCAACTGTTACCATGTGCTTCCTGATCTGGCACACATTGAAAAACTGCATAAAGTTGAAAGCGGGTTAGTTGTGGTAGGTTACCCATTACCAAATATGTTAAGAAAAAGGCCCTACTACTTCTAGTTTGAGAAGTATTTCAATTCTGCTGTTCATTATTTTTAGTATTAATTGAGAAATAAACATACATTTAAGACTATTGTTATTAGCTGTGCAGTTATTTCATAATTTTATATGGTTACTTATTCAGATTGGTGTGCACTGTGCCAAATTCAATAATGAAAAGGAGTCTGCAAATATTTTATCAGCTGTCCAGAGATACGACATCCATCACCCAGTGGTGAATGATGCAGAGAGTGTTGTGTGGGAGGCCCTAGGAATCCATTGCTGGCCAACTCTCCTTATTCTTGGTATGATTTAACATTTATTAGTACATAATAAAAAGTAAAAATACTTAATCAATGTCAGGTATTAGCGTAAAGATAAAGATACTATACTTCACATGTTTTAACATCCAAGGTCCACATCAAATTTTGACTGTACAGAATTAAATCAAATCAAATCAAAAATCAAATATATTTATTGCTAGAACATAGTAATACAAAAAGATCTTAATGTCAAAACATTCTTATGTTCTACCCTCAATTAGGCGTGCAACATTGAGGATTAATACTATCCCGGCAGTTACAATAATGGTAAAACTTATGTTAATAAAAAAATTCTAAGTAGCCTTGATATTGATCCTAAACTTAAAGATGATTTTAACATTCAAGATAACTGTCAAATATATTTTTCTAGGGCCTGGCAACAAACCATTGTTCGTGCTCACTGGTGAAGGGAACCGGAAAGAGTTGGTGTGGTATGTGGGGGCTGCCCTGCGCCACTTCAGCGCTAAGATATCAAATGTGTCCCTGCCCACTGCCCCCACTAAACACTTGAAGCCCAAAAACCCTGATACACTGCTATTTCCTTCTAAGGTATGTTATATGTACTATCAAAACTATTTGTTACTCATATACAGGGTGGAATTTTGTAATGCCACCTGGAGGGGAAGTACTCTAAATCATTTAGTTAGCTCATTTTATTGAAAGGAAACATTCCTTTATTTTTAAAAAGAAACAAAACTGCATTAAAAGATTTTTTTTAATTTTGCTTTTCTCAACCAGGAATCAAACCTACTAAAAATAAAATAAAAGTCTCTTGTTTATTTTACGAATTGGAAGGTAGGTTTTGGAAACATTTTCTTAATGCTTGATCTTAGTATGATTTTGATTTGCTATCTCATTTCATTATCTAAAAGAATAAATGTAGATCCCTTTACCCATATTTTCAACACATTCTGCCCAAGATGTACCTATTGTTTATTATCTTGCAGGTTGCATTGAACCCTTTCTACAAGGGGCGCCCAGAAGAGCCATTCTTAGCCATTTCCGATTCAGGAAACCACCGCATTGTAATTACAGACTGTTCAGGAGTCATCGTGCGGATTATTGGAGAACCCGAACCTGGTTTTAAGGATGGGAGTAAGTAAATATAAATACATGTTAACATCTAAAATTAAAATGTCATTATTGTGGTGTCTTACTTATCCATCCCTATTCATTTTGTATGTATGTCATGCATTCCAGTGACAGTATGCCACAAGTCCACAAGACTCAACCGGTTTTATATTGATTTTGACGGCCGGATAGCCCAGTGGTTAGAGAACCTGACTGTGAAGCTTAAGATCCCGGGTTCGATCCCCGGTCGGGGCAGATGTTTGTATGATGAATACGAATGTTTGCTTTCGAGTTTTGGATGTTTATCTATGTATAAGTAAGTTTAGCCGTTGTCTAGTACCCATAACACAGGCATTAAAATTGCCTACTTTGGGACTAGGTGATTGGTGTAAAAATTGTCCACTTATATTTAAAAAAAAAAATTAAAACGATAGCCATGATGAATAAAGGGCAGTTGAGAAGCACAGAGAAATTCGAGCGTTGACCTGCTGCTATCTATCTCTGTCGTACGCGTGCAGTAATATTGCCCTCACGCTCGCACTTGGTGACGTACGTCACACTGTGCGAGCGTGAGGGCAATATTACTGCACGCGTGCGAGAAAGATAGGTAATCGCGGGCCAACGGTCAAACTTCTCTGGGCTCCGCGACCGGGCTTTAACTGCTTAATTTAACTGGAGCTGTCTTATTTGTAGAGTGTAGCGAGGCACTATTGAACTGTCCTACCGGCGTGTGCTGGCTCACGGGTAGTGTCCTGGCCGTGTGTGACACCAACAACCATGCTGTGCGGGCCATACACCTGGACGAGGGCACTATTGAAGTCCTCGCTGGCAGTGGACAGCAGTCAGAACACAAAGACCAAGGTTAGTCTTTTACAGTTACTCGAAGTTAATCGGGTGATTGACACGCGACCGAATCCCAGCAACAAAGTGTTGCGTCTATATGACGGCGACGTTGCATCTGTGACTCATTAGCCCCACCCCGCGCGCCTCGCGTTTTTGAGCTTGTTCTATACATTTTGGTCGCGGCGTTCTCTCTATACATAGTAGTTTAGCTCAATGTTACATACCCTGAAAATATCCGCACCTAATTTGTATCACCTTATTTGTAAAGGCATATTGCCATTCTACAATTACTACAGGGATAACGAATATTCCAAGACTTTTGATGTGTTTGTGTCGTTGGCAGGTGGCAAATGCATGGGGCTGCAAGCCCTGTCGTCGCCATGGGACGTGCTGCTGTTCAAGACGCCGGACATGGACATGTCGGTGCGGCCGGCGCCGCTCGCGCCGCCGCAGCACGCCGACAAGCAAGACGACAAAGGTAACTCGACACTGGCGACAACTGTTGTCTAGTAGAAGCAGTTGATTCCTGGCGCCATCTAGTTATGAGTGATGCATTGTTTTATATTATTTATCTCTTGAACATCCCAATATGCGCACGCGGGAACCAACAAAGCATAGGCGGAATTATTTGTTATTATCTGTACTACTAAGTCTAAATTTAGACTTGCTACAAATCAAATCAGTTTGTATCCACTATCTGCACTTTATTTCCACACCAGCCTTGCCTAGTCCTTTGCTTTCAAAACGAATAAAAAATAATTGTCCCCAATTTTCATACAAATTTTAAGAATGAAAATATTTTTCGCTTGATTCTTGATTTTTTTAATGGAGAAAAAAGACAAAGTACAGCTTTTTATAAAATGGCCCTAATATGAAAATAACTGTATCTCACTCAGTCTGTCACCTTTTCACCCGAACCCCTGAACTCATTCCGACGCAATTCGGTAAATAGATTTGAATCCCTAGGAAGAATATAGGTGTCACTTACCATCGCAAAATACCAAGCAGAGTTGCGGGTAACATCTAGTACTACAACGCAAATATGCTATTCCTCAACAGATAAGTTCGACGAGAAGCGGCGAGTCCTGCTCGTGGCCTGCGCCGGCTCGCACCAGATCTGGGGGCTGTTCCTCGACACCACCATATGGTGGAAGTACAAGACTTTCACTGAAGGTAATGACTAGTCTAGTACGAGGGGCGTTCAATAAGTTTTGAGAATGATAAGGACGCAAATAACTTTTAACATATTTTACTTTATTTTTCAATGTAGTCACCTTTCAAGAGTATATGCTTATTATAATATCTTTATTCTAAGCGTAAATTTTCCTTAAAAAAAAATCTTCTCGACCCCTTAAAAAAACCTCTACCGCGGCGATCACGGTGTCATCATTTTCAAATTTTTGACCTCTGAGGTGGTTTTTTAACCGCAGAAATGCATAAAAATCACTAGGAGCGAGCTCTGGTGAATATGGTGGATGCTCCATCAATCCAAAGCCAGCATCTTTGATGGCAGCCATCGCAACTCTTGGCTCATGCGCGGGGGCGTTTGCTTGGTGAAACAAAACACCTTTGGAAAGTTTCCACTGGGCGTTCCTCGCGTATAACATCACGCAGATTTTTTATTTGTTCCTCATATAAATTCCCCGTGATTTTAGCTCCATGATTGAGATATTCAATCATAACAATCCCTCGGATATCTCAGAAAATGGAGCCCATAACCGCGTGGAGGATGGTATTGCTTTAAATTTCTTCGGAGTCGGAGATGAAGGCCTCTTCTAAGTCATAGATTGTTTTTTGGTTTCTGGGTCGTAATGGTGAAGTCACCTTTCGTCCATTGTTACAAAACAAGACAAAAATCGGTCGGAATCTTGCTCTAACAATTCCAAACAGCTATGTGAAACCTGCAGTCTGGTTTGTTTCTGAGCGTCCGTAAGCATTATGGGTACCCAGCGTGCTGATACCTTTTTCATGCCCATATGGTCATGTATTATATTGTGAATACTCCCGACACAAATCTTTACTTTTTTAGCTATAAACGAATCAGAAACACGACGATCCCCTTAAATTATTTTCTATTTTTTTTTAACATTTGTTCGGTCATCGCAGTGTTCGGCCGCCCTGAGCGTGGGTCGTCATTAGTGTTCGATTTTCCTCTTTTAAACTCTGCGCACCACCGTGCAACCGTAGAGTAAGAAGGAACGCGAACCCCTAATGTTTTTTGTAAATCTAAATGAACTTGCTCAGTAGTAATTTTTTTCAAGCAGAGGTATTTAATCACCGCATGATCTTAAATTTCCTCCATTTTTACCGTCTGGTCCCGACACGACGAAATCAATGTGTTCTATTTTTAAAAAAACAAACGACTGTCCAGTTATTTTTTTTTTATTTTTCATAGCAATTGCATGGGCTTTGCTTGCCAGTACTTTTTTATTTCTTTGCTAATGCATTTATATGTCATTCTCACTATTTATTGAACACCCCTCGTATTAACTGGCGATGAACATTTTCATAATTTAACTTCTTGATTCACATTCAGAAGTTAGTTGCCCCTTTTTTATTAAGTACGCGTTCAAATAGCAGTAAAAAGCGACTTAAGTGGTTTTATTATTATGTAAAAAAATCTCTTTTTAATGCCACCTTTTTTGTTGACTGTACCTCATTCCCCAGTGACCATTTAGTATCAAAATACTTGCAAAGACAAATGTTACGAGACCACACTCGACGGGTTTGTTTCGTTTTATTACATAGTGTGTTTGGCCACATATGGTTAAATTTAAAATCAATCTGACCACTGGAAGTGGTATCAAATTTCAATTACTAAAATGAATCCAATCTCACGGGTCAAGTTAAAAAATCTTGTAAAATTTGGTACTTCCATTCTTCTAATCAATCCTATACCTAGTTCCACTAGAGTTGAGATCACGCACACAAAAATATGACATTTATGTAACTCTGCTTATAATGGGTGAGCTTAGGCCCTGCGCAGCCGACAGACTATCCGCGACGGACTTTTTAGTCTGTGAAAATAGAACCTTTGGAATATATGGAGTAACGCACACGACGCGCAAAAAGTCCGACGCACAATGAACACAATACAATTGACGCAGACTTGTGCGCCGCAGACTCGATCACACAAAAGTCTGTCGTCTGTGCTGCGCCTTACTCGAGACTGTTGTAGGTACGTGCGTCTGCATCGCTGGGTCGGGCGCGGAGGCGGCGCGGAACAGCGCCTACCCACATACCGCGGCGTTCGCGCAGCCTTCGGGACTCACTTTGAAATTGGGTGAGTAAACATGATTAAAAAAAAATTTTGGTCCTATTTGAAACTAAATATTCCGTACAAGCAAGCGAAAATTATTTGATCTGCATCCATGTTGTAATTCGCCTAGCACACGTTAAGAAACTCTTATTTGTGGTAGCATCTGAATATTTTACAGCATAAAATAAAATAATGTATCTACTATTAATTACATTCAAATTTCTAACGCTTCCAAAAACAAATGATGATTGAAAAATAAAATTGAAGGATTTCTCTGTTGTAGACTTTAACCGTAAAAAACAACATAAAACTTGTCTAATAATAAAACTATTGTTATTGTTAGGTTCGAATCCGGAAGTATTCATTGCCGATTCCGAGAGTTCATCCATTAGGAGACTGGCGCTCTCCACGGGACAGGTGTCCACGCTGTGCGGCGGCGACCGGAATCCTTTGGTAAGTAACAAAAACAAACAAACAGGCTTTAGGCTTTACACTAGTATGAAGAATCTGAAGAAGTAACTTGTCTTGCAGAACTTATTCGCATTCGGAGACGTTGACGACATCGGACAGGACGCAAAATTACAACACCCTCTAGCCGTCGCTTACTGTGACTCCACAAAAATCCTCTACATCGCAGACTCTTACAACCACAAGATAAAGAAAGTCGACATCGGACTCCAGAAAGTGATCACCCTGAATCCCACCATGCTGGAGACGACGGAGCCGGCAAAGTTCAACGAACCCTCAGGCCTCTCGGTCAGCGCCGACGGGAAATACCTCTACATAGCAGACACCAACAATCACAGCATCAAACTCCTCAACCTAGCGAAAAACGTGTGCCAAGAAATCAAAGTGCGTCTTCCAGAAGCCAAATTCACTGAGCCGGAGAACCTAATACTTTACAAGAACGATTTGTTCGTCAACAGAAAGTGCGGGAATCTGATTATTTACTTCAACGTGAACCTCGACGCGGATACTAAGAATGTGTCGTTTACTCCTGGCGCGCCCCAGAACTGGCTTGTCTGCGTCCGTGATGACAACAACAAGGATGTTACCTTAGACGACTTTGAGTTTGTCGGATGCCCTCACAAAGGCACGAAGCTGCCCGGTAGGGTCGAAATGAAACTGAAACACAGAACGGACAAAACCCACTATCGCCTCTACCTGAGCTTCCACACGGCGCTGTGCGACTCCAGCGTTTGTTTCTCACACTCCTTCACAATCAGATCGACGATACTGGTACGCGATTCCGTGAAAATGGTCGAATCATACAAAATAACGTGCAAGGTTAACCCGGTGAATCGGATGAATGAGAAACCGGAATTGAAAAAAGCCGACCCTAATAAATCTCTGGTCTAATTCAAATTAACGAAGCGAGCCTTCTTAAGTTCAAATACTCTCAGTGTCTTGCACAATGTCATTTTAAGTTTAGTCAGTAACTGAGTCGTTACATTTATTTTTTATTTTTATAGCTACACATTAAATTAACTTAACCAATCTAATCTAAGTTGACTTGAGCAAATTTTTTATTGTTGTTATTAATGAAGTACATCAATAAGTAAAAAGCATTTTCATTAAATAGTGCAGTCTAAATTCATTTTATCCCTCTTGACCTCGTTGTAGATATTTTTACGTTGTAGATACCTTTAAAGATCCTATTTGAGGACTGATCTCTGTGCGCCCTCGCCACACCGCGAAGTATCGCAGCAAAATGTACGAAGTAATCGATCCTGTCCTGACACTAGAGAAACATGAATCTAGCTTACCCAAATCCACATTTGATGCTAAATATATTTTCTGCACATGTCTGTGTGGTCTCCAATTAGAATAACATCTTTCCATTTATTCCATGGATCTTGTAGTAGGTGACTAAGAACATAGATTACGCTTTAGACGACATGCTAGCAAGCTCTCACTGTATCTGTTTTGATCCTGAAATTATGCTGTGAAATAGTCGTTTTTGTCTAAGTAGCGATTTGTGTGCTGTGCTTATCCCATTGAACAGACATGATTTAATTGTATGCACCTATACATTTTCGGCTCAAACATCCCGCGCTCTCAATACCCGCGCACAACAAAACTAAGGAAAGTAACCCTGACATTTCAGAAATGAAGCCAATGAAATTTAAAATCAATTCGCTGTATTACGCTCCGTAAATTAGTATAATACGATATCGGAGCGCACGACTCGGCCGACCTCTGACAAGGACTTGTCAAATTGCGTTTCGGAGCAGCGTTCGCGAAACTCGCGAATTAACCTACGATGCTACGATACCAAGGCTCGAGTTTATTCCCATGGCAATAGCAACGGTTGCATCGCAAGGTCGAAATATATCTAAATCACGGCGCAGGCGCATCCAAACTCGGCCCTGGATATTAATAAGCCGCGCTTAATGCGGCCTATCAAGTTGAAAAGTTTGAAACGGTAGGGTTACCAGATCGGTGACAAAGCTCTGCCGAGCAAGAAGGATTTTTTTTACAATGCTACATAGTGGAGGGATTCTTTACTCGCGTAATGAAGTTGTAGATCAGTGTTTATCTACGACGTATTAGGCAAAATATGGGTCATGTTATAAAAAGTTATACAATTCACAATTTTTCAAACTGAGAAAAAAACACATTTTCTTATCAAATGGCCCATCCATGTAACAAACGGTGTTTAGGTATATTTTGTGATAGGTTTTTTTTTACCCTCCGTAGGTACCTCGGTATCCCGCGTGGTGTTGCATTTCTTCCGTGGTTGTCGTTAGTGGGTACTAAAGAAAATAGGTTGACATATATTTTAGATTTAGACGACAAGCTAGCAAACTGTCACTATTTTACTTTCTTATCTGTGTTTGTTTTGACAATGGAAAGTTTCGTGTGTTCTGCCTACCCTATTGGGAATGTAGGCATGACGTTTATCTACGTATGTAAGTTTTTAGACATGAGGCAACCCTGACGTAGGTCACCAGTCACTTTGCATCAACGACTTCAGGAAATTAGGACAACGACCTTATCGTCTACGTAGTCTGTTTCTTAGACATTTTCAATTAAGAGGATCCGCGTACATACATACATACATACAATTACCTATATTCCCAAGTGGCAGAACACACGAAATGTGATACAGACTATTTCTCGTTTCGTAGCCGCTAGCAAAATTATAGGTTTTAAACCATATTATTATGTCGCCTAAAATGAACCTTAACCTATATCCTGAGTCGCCTCGATCCACCAAGCAATCTGTCACTATAGTACCTCTTGACTTTAAGCCTAAAACAACGCAAGAAGTGGCTACGGAATGTGAAATAGGCACTGTTATGTCTTTGATCGTTTCATGTACTCTGGTCACCCTGTTAGGGAATAAGGGCATGAAGTACGTGTGTAAAAAGTTAAAAACACATGAAAGAGGTGTTATAATGACAGGTTGCTTGCCTAAAGCATACACCTATTTCATTAGTCGCCTCTTACGACATCCACGGGGAAAATGTAGACGTCATTCTAACTCAAAACCACACGGAATGATGCTTATTTTTCTGTCGGAATCAGTTTTACGACTATTGTAAAGGGTTATTCGTGCAATAGACGCAAATGACCGTCTAAGGGCCGTGCGAATAACTATCGCTGTTAATTTAATTGTATAAAAACGAGTTTATTATTTGCGCTCGAAAATTATGTTATGTATGTCTCATTGTTTTCACAGCGACTGTGACAAATTGTCGTTGTCTAATTACCACTTAATAGCATTCTTCTTGCTTTTTGTAACCATTTCTTCAGTTTTATTCGTGAAGTAATGCGGTGCTTAATATTATGCTGGAAGTATGTACCTTCTTATCTCTGTTAATTAATTAGTAAGTTAGTTAAAAACTGATGACTGCATTGCTAGACTATTTCAGCATAATTTTAGGTTTAAATATACATGAAAGACGTAACGGGTAGCCGCCGCGTAGTGTGGTGTCGGGTTTAGAATAACAGCCCTCCATTTCTTCCGTGGATGTCGTAAGAGGCGACTAAGGAAGTTTAGGTATATTTTGGGCGACAGCCAAACGGGGTAGGCAGAGCACACGAAAAGCTAAATAGACAAAGCCATGACTTCTTACTTCACGCTTTGTGGACACTTTGCATATTTTTATGGTTTTAAGTTGGCATGGTATAATAGTGACAGGTTGCAAGCTTGTTGCCTACAATATACTTTATCGCATTTCCTTAGTCGCTTCTTACAATACAATACTTATTTAAAATAATCAAATAGGCATTTAACGTGGCAAGATTTTAAGTAGGTATTGAGTATGTAGCGCCCCAGCGCCACATACGTCGAACAGCCGAACTAAACGATCCTACGAACGGTTCCATAAATACAACTTCCAACTTCCTCTCTGTGGACTTCGGCCCGCGGGTATAAGTATAACATCTGCCCGGAGAGAGATCTCTCTATTGGAGTCTTTCCCACAAGTACCCCCACCACTGAAAATCTTACCAAGTTTTCATTTGCAAACTGCTCTATCAAACCAATTGCTTTCAGACACATCATAGGGCCTGTTTTCAGTAAACGTCGTGTAACACTGCATTGCTTGACAAAGGAAACACTACGTTCATAGTGTCAGCGTTCTACGTTATCAATTGTTTCGACTGAAGAGAAACGGCTGTAAATCCGTTCTAGTAGGTATCATACTAGTGGTATCCATCTTTGCTTTTCGCAGCGAGTTCGCTGCAACAACAAAATAAATCAAGCTGAGACCTATCTTCGCAGATTGCCATTAAATCTTACACATTATCAGCGTAATGACAAGTGCTTCACGTTTTCAATCAGGCGTCGAGTGTCTAAGGTCCGCCGGCCAGACAGCCACTCCGCGTTCAGAGTTATAGGACGGTCATGTTCTTATGTTTATTTGAAAACTTCGTCTAGATTTGCAAGGATTTAAGTTTAGAATTAATAGTCTATTTCATCTCGAGGTCTCGGTAGACACGAGCGATATTGATAAAAATTAATTAGAAAACACTGCACCTTTTAAATAAAATATTAGAACTAGCTGGTAGCTTTTACGGAACTCACGGTTCACGAAAGCGATAATGGTGTTATTAATATTTACAGTTAAAGCTTATCGATCTTTTGACCTTTTAGGGTGGTATCACATTAAGATATTTATTTAGGTAAGATAGGTCGCGCGGTGAGTTAAGATTGCTCGGCAAAAGTAGAAGGGGTATGTGCAGAAGGTAATTGGTTTTTAGGTCTCTTCGGTATCCTAAAATTCGGTAATTTTTTCTTACCTAGCGGCAGAAACCCAATAAAACCATTATAAAAGTCATTACGTGACACTCGTTTAACATGAGTATTACCGAGAGTTGTATTTGTATTGGACATGTGATATTCTATATGTACTATAAAGATGAAAAGCAAAAAGTAGCGAAATTATGAATTTTCTCAGGACTCGAGCAATCTTCATACCAAATTTCGACGAAACCGATTCAGCGGTAGAAGTGTGAAAACATCATACAGATAGACAAAGCGTTTTCGAATTAAAAGTATTTGTGAATATTGAGATATAGATACAGTAAGTCTCAGAAGCAGTTGTACACTTTAGTAGCTTGTCACATTCAACATACTGTGATACATTGCAAAGTTCACAGTGGTACATTTTGTACGGACAGCTGCAGAGAAAAGTAACCCCCTAGTAATAAAGCATTTGTATGGGCGGGGGGTTAGATACCTTTCTCTGCAGCTGACTGTACAACTGACTGACTGACTGCACTGTGACAAAGTACTAAAGTATTTAGCTATTTCTGAGGCTAGTACAGTCAGCGTCTGATACATGTATACACTTTAGTATCTTTTCTAATTAACCTCATATTTGAACTCTCGCATGAAATTGTCACTGCGATCACAGTGACAAAGTACCAAAGTGTAACCATGTATCAGACGCTGACTGTACATAAGTACCTACTGTTCCAGGTATTGGGTCATTAACAACAACTAATTAGTATTCGTATCATACACGTACCTAACTTAACAAGTAAGTTTCGAACATTTGAGGAAAATCTTATAGGAAAATCGGATTACACGTCAAATATTTGTTCTCCATACTACGGAAATTCCACTTGTCAATTAGAAATAAACTGTAACTCGAGAGCAAACAATGGTGACCTTTTTGAAACCACAAGAGATTTGGCTTTGCCTGTTACTGAGAACTTGGTCGGTTTGCCGCGGGAAAGAGACATAGTCATACCGGTATAGTTAACCTTTCGTATGCCTATAAGTTCGTTTCCGTCTTGTGCCTATCGTCACCCGCAGACTCGCACAATATGACATGTACCCCGTCGTCTGCATTCAGTATAGTGGCCTTAAACTCGGCAAGATTTTTAAGAGGTAGGGGTAAAACTTACCACCACCACTTAAATTCTCACACTGTTGCTTTGTCTTTTATGAGATGGATTATATTTTTACAAAAACATAATCCAGAGCTAACAACAATGTAAAATGAGATAGACAGTAGGCGTAACTAAATGCCAGCGGTTACGATGCTACGAGAGCCTTAGTGTGCGAATAAAAAAACAGTTTAGGTTTTGGTTGTGACCGGTAAAGTGCAAAGGAAGAGTATGTCGGCGAGATAATCTACATTGAGAAATAATACGAGTCACCATTAGAAAATAGGATTTACGATACATCACGAATGTATCTATTCCCAAATGGTAGGCAGAGCAAGAGCACACGAAACCCTACACGCTATGACTGTTTTCCGTATCTTAGCCACTTCTAGCATACTTTTTAGGTCTTAAGTTAAGAGTTAGAATAGTGAGAAATTGCTAGCCTGTCGCCTATAGTAGGGTCAGCGTCAAAAGTAAGTGATAATTTTAGTATAGAATTTGACGTAACTCAGTACTAAAATTGTCAGTCACTTTTGACGCTGACTGTACACCATAACCTATTTCCTTAGTCGCCTTTTACGATATCCTCGGGTGAAACGGAGAAGTGTTATTCTAATCCCGGCTCCACTCGAGTCTGTTCTCGCGTGATCTTGGTATTCGTCTATCGCCGGTCACAGGCACTGACGGATCCGCCAAAGCGGGCTAAGGTCGCCCCAAAGATTACCGCCAGAAACAATCGCGCCGTGCCTTCCCAATTAGACCCTTCGCGATCGTGCGTTTAAGAACTATTTTGTTTAACCGCTATTCAACATAATGGGTAGTTGTTAGTTGGTGCAGGATAAACGAACTAGCTCGTGGTCTGGTTGATCTTTTGTATTCCCTAATAGTGTAGACCGAGCGTATGTGACGTAACAAGAGTCGAAACTTCAGTCCCGCATTTTTCATGTTTCGTAGCCACATTTAGGATTGAAAATAAGTAGAAGAGAGAAGTGCAATAGTTCGTCATTTAACTACCTAAACCTATTTCCTTAGTCGCTTCTTACGATATCCGCGGAAGAAATGGAGAGGTGTTATTCTAAACCCTACGCCACACGGGTCTACAACTCTAAACCAACTTGTAGCTACGAACACCTACGGATAACAACAGCCGGATTGCAATAGCTGGTTTATATATTTTAGTAACTGTATTTTTTTGTCTTAACTGTATTTTTAGATAGTTTTGTAATATTTAATTACATGACTCATCTTAGGATAAAGTCAAAGACCGACCTTACCGATGTCCTTTCAATGTACCTACACGGACCTGGTTGTCCGTCCTCATAAATTCTGAAGTCTTGTTCAGGCTGATTACACGTTACTGTAAGTAGGTTGATAAAAAATGTCAGAGAAACCGCCAGTGATTCATTAAGAGGCAATATGCCGGGGGAGCGAATTGAAAAATAGGTATTTGCTAAATCTATTGCTGTCGCGCCGCGCCTACACAACCGCATTACGATGTGTGAGTGAAACTCTATGTTTACGTGCACGTTGTCCCGCGCGCCCCGCGCGGCAACAGCTAAGCGCGAAACACGGCGGCTCAGACACTATTTTTATATTTATTTTAGGCGTACCATTCCCAGCAAACCAATTACGTTGCAGAAAGTTTATCAGAATTTCAACTTCTAATGTCAGCCTTCGATAGCTCAGTTGGTTTAGCGGTGTCTCTAAACTTAATAGGTCGCAGGTTCAAATCCGGTTCGAAAGAGTTCTTTTTGTATTTTATTTTTATTTTTTCACCTATTTTTTACACCCCAAATTAGTTGTTAGACCTAATCATCTAATACCCTAATAATTATTTGCACTAATTTTCAAAGTGCGACACCAACGGAAAACAAACTGCTGATAGAAAATTAGGTTAGGCTATCTAGCAAATCTTAGAACTGCAAACTACTGCCATAAAAGTTTAGTAAGTTAGGTTAGAACTGGGACCCCCACAGAAAACAAACTCGGTTAGGTTTCATTTGTGACCACGAGTAGTGGACCGAGAGAGAATACATTCCACAAACTTATATCGAAATAGATACCGCGAGTTCCTGTATTTGTATGAGAACCAAGCGTCCCACCTTTTTTCTATCTACTTTGACATATAACCTGGTCAAGATAGACAATACAAATACAGAAAATTCCGACAAAGCCAAATCTCCGTAGAAAACTTAGTTTTACCATAAAGAGTAAAGTGTCAAAAGTCCCCATTGATCCCATGTGAGCATATGAGTGATCGGTTCGAACTGTGGCCTCTCAAGCAGAGGGTCGTGGGTTCAAACCCCGGGCTCGCACCTCTGAATTTTTCGGAATTTATGTGCGATATCGCATTTGATATTTATCACGAGCTTTTCGGTGAAGGAAAACATCGTGAGGAAACCTACACACAGCGACGAAGTAATTCAACGTTGTGTGTGAAGTTCCCAATCCGCACTGGGCCCGCGTGGGAGCTAAGCGAGTTATTCGGGTTCAAATGTCAAAATTTTTGGTTTTTTGGATTTTTCTCGAAAACGGTAAGTTTTATCAAAAAGTACCTCAAAGCCAAGTTGTAGATCTCAAAATATTCTATAAAACGTTTTTTACAAGTTTTTCTCTAAAACCCACCATTTGCCAGATATTGTGCTCATAAGAATCACTTACGAAGTAGTGTATTTGGCGCATTTTTTTCAACGTAGTTTCTTCGGTAAGCCTATTCCACTAAACTTTATAACGTTATTTCCAGGAAAATTACTAATTTAATAGTATAAGACTATTGATATTGGGTATGGGGTTAAACTGTCGTTCTATAATCGATAGAAATATTGAACAGCAGATGCCAATAATGACTATCCCGTCTTCCTCCAACATAGGCATCTGGTATTTAACATTTCTATCGAGTATAGAACGTCAGTTAGACCCCATAACCAATATCAACCATCTTCATACTATTAAATTAGTAATTTTCCTGAAAATAACGCCATAAATGTTAGTGGAATAAGCCTACCGGGAAACCACGTTAAGAAAAACGCGCCGAGTGCACTACCTCGTATAGTATGTGATGTTGACCGTGATTTTTATGAGCGCAATATCTGGCAAACGGTGGGTTTTAGAGAAAAACTAGTAAGAACCGTTTTATAGCATATTTTGAGATCTACAACTTGGCTTTGAGTTACTTTTTGATAAAACTCACCGTTTTCGAGAAAAACCCAAAAAACCAAAAATTTTGACATTTGAACCCGAATAACTCGCTTAGCTCACATGGGATAAATGGGGACTTTTGACACTTTATTCTTTATGGTAAAACTGAGGTTTCTACGGAGATTTGGCTTTGTCGGAATTTTATGTATTTGTCACTGTTTTTTAATGTCTATCTTGACCAGGTTAATAAGTCTGTGGTATATCCAGACTAGTATTTGGTAATTCCGACTCCAATTGTTTTGTTTTTCTTTAGGGCCAGTGAAATTAGGGCTAAGTTTTTTCGGGCTAATGGTGGGGAACCATTGTGATATTATGATTATTGGTTTGTATTGGAAAAGTTTAAAAACAAACTAACAAGTTCTATAACTACTAACAACTTTAAAATACAATGATCTGCTTATACATCCATTAAAGTAAACTTCGCGCAAACATTTCATCGTGACGACTGTGAAATATCGATATCCACGAACAGCACTACAGTATCGATAATATTATCGACCACGTGTCACTTCACTACGTGCATACACATCCCACCTCCCCAACCTCAACACCCCCGCAGAGTGCGATAGGGACAACTGCAGCTTGGACCGAAAATACCTATGAAAATTGCACAAAAACAACGCTCCGTAGTCCCCTGATTTCTTCTCCAAAAGTTAACCGATTTTAGTTTTTTTTTCACTAAAAGATAAAGAAATAGTATAGCTGTGTTCCTATGTTCTTCTATTTTGATATTATTGCGTCAAAATTGTTTTGTGGACGTTTGAATACAACGGTAAAAAATAACCAATTTTTCATGTTTTTGAAGGTTAATATCTCTCTTAATAATTAAATAAATAAAAAAATCAAAACATAGGAACATGCTAATATATCATTAGATTGTTGATGTAAAAAATCATTGTTCTACGGGTAATATCCAGCGAGGAATCAGGGGACTACGTTTCCATACAAAATATGACCGCTCCATTTCCTCTTAAGTGTACCCGGCGACGACTCCATTACCCCACAACTCATATCGCAGCCACTTCACGATGAGTTTATACCGTGTACTTAAATGGATACAGCGCAGTACTTACACGAGCCTATTTTTCCACATGTGCTTTGGTATTCGAAGCTCGCTGACTACGAGCGCATATTGAAATGCAACGCGATTATCGCACGCATTCTAAGCAAATTGACATAAACAGTGTTTCCTTTATAGTTTCGCAATCTGTTGAGCACGCATAAAAACAACAGCTACGGTTTGTGCAACAGATCCTTTTCATTCAGCATCTAACTGCGGGCCGCGTGACATGAGAAGGCCGAGGAAGCAGTCGTGACGATTGCACCCTGTGAATTAGCGAAGATTACCGATATGAATTGAGTAATCATCGACTCGGCTCTGCCATTTGATCTGAATAAACACAGTGTTTTAGGATTTAATTGCGAAAATACCAAACCATCGGCACAGACGTCTGCGATATCGATTGTATGTAATCTTAATATATACGAGTGCCATGGATCGCGGAGCCAATAAAAACATCTGAGCATCCGGCAGGCCTTCAATATGCATCGCCGATGGCGACGGAATCTGCGCCTAGTTAAGATTCTGCAGTCGTCGATATGCACATGACTTATTGTTACGGGCAGTAGCAATACCAGCAATGTGTTTTCTCGATGCAGACAATGGCTTTCCCATGGTGCGTTATTTTTAACAATGGCGTTTAGCAATTGTTGCGGACACGCAGCCACTTTTATATTGATGCCGGGCTGCGTAGCTATAGCCAGCGCTATTATAGCGCAAAAGCTTTGTTCGGCAGTCGGTGATGTTAATCGTTTAATTGGCTACATTTTTATTGTATTTGATTCACAAGAATAGACCTTCGTTTTTGTAAAAGGTGAGAAATGGAACGGTTTCTACCATTATCTTACTCGAAGTTCTTACCCATTTAGTTAGGCCTCGCTCTCGCACTTGAAAACGGTGCTCTATTTATTTAGTAGGTACCTTGCGATAGTTTGGTTTGTCTTTGTTTATATTTATTTATTTACTATGTAAGATGAAAAGTTTTATTATTCGTTCGTCGATTTTTTTATGTATTACAGAAAAAAAAATCAACGTAATTTAAATTTGTGTCGATGTTAACAAGCGCGATGGGCTGTGACCTGCTGTGATTGATTGGGCTGCAGCCAATTTTTTTGGGTTTTCCCGTGCCCATTGCACAATCACGCATTATGTAAGTAATATTGGGTATATCATGAGTACTTATCATTTTATGCCATCCTTATACTAGATACATATTAATGGTAGCAAAGAATTAGCAATGCTGGATTCATGTTTTTGTAGAGTTCTGCTTTGTAATTTTTGATGGTATAGAATAATGAGGAATTTTGTTTTTTTGAGTCAACTTTTATTTTCTTATCTGTTTCTTTCTTATATTCTTATCTAATTTACTTAAAAAGAGAAACTGTTTTTCATTTTAAACGGATATAACAAACTTAGGTAGGTACCCAGGATAGGGTAATTACGAGTAAATTAAAAGTGTAAAAGCGTCTAAATGTAATTCCGTTCCTCCCAGAATCAAAATGTAATTCAAAACCAGAAACCAGCCTTTTAACATAAGTAAATTAAAGTCAATTAACAATGGTTAATAATGGTATGTTTATGATATAATACATCACACGAATACTGATGTTTTGATGTAATTCATCTTCACTAACAATGGGTAGAGCCGGTTATCCGCTTCAGTTAAATCATTTACGCATAACTATTTACTGATGCTACCTATAGGTATCTGAGTATAAATTTACTACTTACCTTTTTCTATCTCAACACGTATCTTACAAATTTTTTTGTCATAAATTCTTTGATTTCTGATGATTTTGTGTAAGTTTAGCATATGTTTGTTTGTTTTATATTTTTATATTATTCTGATATTTCAGTACATATGCTATTTTTAACTCCTTCAGACATATTTTTAACACTTATACAAATGTACGATCAGCAACACACGGCAGTATAAATCTGTCAAACTAAATTTGTTTTAAGTGTATTGTGGGCGATGGGCTAGCAACCTGTCACTGCAATATCGCGTTTAACCATCTGGTTACCCTGAAATTGCTAAACGTGGCACTGGATTTTTGAATTCATGTACTCTGCCTACTCCTCATGGGAATACAGGCGTGAGTATGTATGTAATCAACCTTATTACCCCAAAGGCTCTTGAGGCCCTTTGACACTGCTTTCTGGGACACCTTTATAATTTCTAACACCTAAAACATACTTTATTAATCGTTCCTATTTTACTTACATACATGCATCACGCTTGTATTTCCATAGTGGTAGGCAGAGGACTCGAAACGCGACACAGTTAAAACCATTACCATTGCGGGGTTTGCAGTCACTTTCAGCATAGTCTTTGATTTAAATATTGATGGAAGAGGTAGGTATAATAGAGACACAGGTTGTCAGCCTGTCGCCTAAAACAATTTCCTTAGTCGCCACTTACGACATCCGTAGAAGAAACGGAGAGGTGTTATTCTAAGCCCGATGAGATAAATATACTTACATACTTATACCTAAATACAAAGGACTTTAACGATGTTCGATATGCAAACAAAAGGCGAGAATCTCCGTCTCGCGCCGGTTTTCCCTGAACTTACGTTCTCTTCCTAGTATTAAGCTTAAACTTTTATACGCAACTAATAAAATATTAAGTTAACTTCGGTTCAAGTAAGTTGATACGAATTTACCTGTAATCGCCTGGTTTTCCGGGGTGAGCTCATTGTTGACGACGCGCTGTTAAGTTCGATTTGTAATTAACTAAAATGCCTCTGCATTAAAGACTTAATTAATTGATAAATAGGTACTTGGATTTTATTTTCTTGTAAAGTACTTCTCATAAAGACTATTTGTCTCCTATTTTGACAAGGGACAGAGCGTTTGAAAAAAAAAGGCTGATAAAAATCAATTTTACTTTTAAGTATCTAACATAATACTGATATCTCGCCTATGTTCCCAAATATGGTTGGCAGAGCACACGAAATAGCATATTTCAGCATTTTTTTCTTTTAAGTCAGATAAAACGTGTTTGGTAATGTCACTAAGTACCTAGGTATAAGTTATTTCTGGCAATCGTATAAAGTTTGTAACCTTTACTATAAATGTAGCAAACTAGTAAACATGGATTTCCTTTGCCAAACAACGTAGCTAAGTACCTAATGTCCCATGTCGCTGGAGGCTAGATCTATACGGCATGGCCTCTATCGATTGATTGATTTCTGACCCACTATAGAACCTAAATACAGTAAACGTCATAGTGTCATTGCACTGCTCGACAAAGGAACACTTTATTACCTTTATTATGACAACGTTCTGCAGTGTGTCCAAAATCAATTGGTTGGACTGTACCTGTATGTAGAAAACGAGATAATTCATTTGACTAACATGAATTCTTAGTACTAAGGAGAATCAGTTATTTAATCAATAAATTGGTTTATCCGTATTCATATGAGATGAGTCAGCCAGTTTGAGATGATGGTCGAGAAAGGATTTCGCGGAAACATAGCAGAAGGCTGATTTTACAAACAAAACTTGGGTGACCATTTTTTGCAAATCTATTTAACTACATGATAAATACTATATGATAGTCGAATCAATTGATTCCTGATCCAGCTCGAAACTTTGTCACAAAATGGGCTGGTTAGATAATTTCCGCGAAATCGTTAATTCTAGTAGCAAAATTTCTATACGCATTTTTCCCCAAGTGGCATTTTTTCACAACTTGAATCAACACAGACAAGTAGGTAAATGTGCGTTATGTTAAGTTTTCAACGAGGCAAAGGCCCAAAATCAAGCGGAAATAGGAGCTCCGCGTGACGAAACGTACAAAAAAGCTTTGTGTGGTAAGTGGTCAGCTTACCTATAGCTTATAAAAGTTATAAAATTTCGACTAAGAATAGGCATAGGTATGCCTATAAGCTATATAGCTAGGCATATTTGCTTATTGTGAATTACATATAACAAATGAATAAAACCTGACTGTATGAGAAAATAATGATTTGTAAAACCATGTCACAATATTAATCCTTGCATTGTATTGAATATTCATTGATGACTATTTACGGTATTAAGATATTCTATAAGGAAAACAATCCATAATAAAGATATTTTGTGATAAATAATGGCACAGAACTTTACTAATTAGCTTTAATTAAATGGATGAAGTTAAACAGTAGTTCAGAAACCTTCGCGTGATTACTACGAATAATGTAAGGTAAAAGTACCAATACTCGACGCCCAATAGATGACACCCATCTGTCACCTGTCTTACTATAACATAAGGCCATAAGGTTGCAAGTGTCAAGTATTGGGTCAGTGTCCAGCACAGGGACAATTACCTTAAGTATAGCTTAAAAAAGCCAGGACAAGTGCGAGTCGGACTCGCGCACCGAAGGTGGCGTATTTTGAGATTAAGACACAACCTTAATCTCTAAACACCCGCCACTGCGCCGCGCCGCCCCATTTTCGCCGTCTTGCGTTTGAAAGCTAATATACATCGGGATAGATCACGGTTATAATTCGACAACTTCACTCTCGACTTGGAATGAAAGTGGTGGTGGGGCGCAGGCAGCACATCATAGCACCATGAACTTGCGACTGACGTCCATAGCACCACGCCCCCGCCCCCGCCACCGCCTTTCGTACCCGTGGACGGTCGGCCACGGGGTTGTCAGAGTATATGTAGATTACCAACTGAAAATGAGTTTGTAATTGTAAAAGTAATTTTATTTTTCGGATTTTTCCCCACGTTTCGTTTGTACTACAAGTTGATGCGTTTTGCTCCATTCCATGACTCTAGTTTAGATCAAAGGGAAGTACCCTGTAAGTTTTTTTATTCCTTTGCGAATGTAAGCTTAGTTCTAGTGATCGACAGTACTCTCACATTTAGGTACTTTTATTGCCATTGAATCTAGACTAAAAACGTCGATCTCTGGTGCTGTGACGAGCTCTACGTCCTCTATACATTGTGCGAAACGCGACATATTAACTATGTCTGCCCGTTCTATAGAAAAGGGTCTTGATGGACACAGAAGAATACATAGACGAACAATGAAGTAATCTTATAAGAGTCATTTTTCCTTTAAAGGGTAAGGGACCCTGAAAACACATTTAAATAAGTTTACTACGGCGCGCTTATGGAATGATGACTTTACTCGTAAAAAAGCCCCTTGACAAGTTATCCAATTTTATTTTATGGACTCCAGCTAGATCTCGATTTCAATGAGAAGGCCGATATAGGTAGTGTAGATTAATTTAAATAAAGATGGCGATGCTAGTGATCGTGATTAAATCATTGAATAAGACACAGTGAGTCGTTTTCAAATAATTTAAAACAAAAAAAACCGACTTCAAATTAGCAATATTTTAAAAGTATTCTGTTTACTGAATGTAAAATCTTGACTTCATCAACAAATTACTGAAAACGCCGTACATCTCCATATAAAATTTGAAGAGTTCCCTCGATTTCTACAAAATTCCATCATCAAATCCTGGTTTCGTGCCAATGGGACCAATTTCGAGTTATACCCTTTCGATTAAAAAAAAAATTTTTGAATATCGGTCCACGGGTTTTCGAGATATCGAGTAACATACACACAAAAAAAAATTAGGTCGAATTGAGAACCTCCTCCTTTTTGAAGTCGGTTAAAAACATGTCCTTTAAGGCTTTGATCAAAACAATAGTTGCTTGATTCCTGTTTGTTTCGATAGCTAGCCGTACTGTGTATAAATGCCTAGTTGTTGTAATACAGAGGAAGTGATCGGGGTTTTGTCTTCAGTGCCGTAACTAGCCTTTTATGCGCCCGGTGCGAGCTTTCAAAACTGCGCCCTTGAAGGTACTGGTCTGGTCATTTCTGCGCCCCTCCAGGGTCTGCGCCCTGTGCCTGGGCACCGCTGGCACCGCCCTAGTTACGGCACTGTTTGTCTTTATTAACCCTTAATTCAGGCACATACTTTTGCAAAACGACTCAAAAGTCACATAACATATCCATCACGCCTGTGCTTCCAAATGAGGTAGGCAGAATACACGAAACGATACATAGTAAAAACCTGACCATTTCACGTTTCGTAGCTTCATTTACCATAGGTAGGTATTCTTTGGTTAAACATTGATGAAATAGTGACAGGTTTCTAGCCGGCCGCCTGAAGACCCTAGCCTATTTCCTTAGCCGTGGTGTTGCTCATCGGTCACCAAAAGTATACCTTAATCTTATTTCCTTAGTCATAGCCATCTCTTACGACATTCATGGCAGAAAGGAGAGAAACAAGACAAACAACACAACAACAACATACCTAGTAACAAGGAGACGAAATGGGAACAGGTGGAAAACGATTTTCTTTTGGTTTTAAGGTGGTTAGTGATTAATCTATACATATAATAAAGCAAGAGAGGGTCGAAAGTCTGTACATGGAAGATATTTACAAAAAAACTATTTAGGGGGCTTTAGAATCGACAACTGAACACGTTTTTATGATTTTTAGAATTTTTGTCTGTTTGTCGGTTTGTCGGTTTGTCGGTTTGTCGGTTTGTCAGTTTGTCGGTTTGTCTGTTTGGTTATTCGCGCATCACGTGAAAACGGCTGAACATTTTTGAATGCGGTTTTCACTAATAAGTTAAGAGCACGTCTGGGCAGGCTATAGGCTATAAAAAACAATGACTTTTTACATTTTAGATTGAAAAATCTGGCTTTGAAAGAGTTTTTTTTTATTTCCAGAAATCATAAGTAAAATTCTTGAAAACAACGACTTATATAAGGCTAAGCATCTATTAAATGTAAAGAATAGCGTTTATAAAATAATAATACCTTCAAATGAGTTTAAACATTAAAAAAATTAAAATATTTGATTTCATTATCAAAAGTAAAAACTTATTTTCTGTACTACGCGCGCATTTGCGCAGGGTCCGGATCGGGTCGCCAGGCAACGGATAAAAGTGATGTCAGATGTCAACCGTTTACCAAAGAAGAAATATTTTTGGTATAGTGTATAATGTCTCGAAATAATCACAAAACAAAAGTATTCAAAGACTGCTGTCTTATCGTTTGGGAGGAATGCACAATGGCCCACAAAAAGGCGGTTAGAAGCAGTTGACCGAATGCTGCGAGAGATATACGACAATCGGCCCGCACTGTGGGTCGCATCACACTTCTCTTTTCCGGTGATTTCCGCCAAACTTTGCCAGTTTTGACCCGACTCCACGAGGTAAATGCTTGCTCAAAACGATCGACGTTGTGGCCGTGCATGCAGAAGTTGCGACTTGCGGAAAACATGCGGGTTCGTCAAGGTGATAGTGTTCACACGCTCAAGAATTCTCCGAAATACTTCTTCAAGTTGGAGGAAGACGGGAAACCAATGGTAACCCATTCGATTGCCGGAGTCTCTTTGTAAAACTGTGCCGTGTAATGATGAACTCATCCGGTCGGTTTATGGAGACCTGCGTGAAATAGTACCTACTCCACGGGAATTTTTGGATGTTTGAACGGGCTTTACTGACCCCAACAAACTAGCAGGCAACTGCTGTTAATGAGCGCATATTACTAGAAGTTGAAGGGAAACAGGCGATATACCTATCCATCAATACTGCCGTAAATCCTGGAACTATAACGACGTACCTACCCGAAGAATTCTTAAACTCTGTGTGCGCCTCGGGGCTACCAGCACACACTCTTACTCTAAGAGTTGGACTTCCGATTGAGCTTCTGAAGAACCTATCGCCACCAAAATTATGTAACGAAACTCACCTGAAGGTAGTACGTTTGCAGCGGAGATTAATTGAGTCGGAAATTCAGCTGCGACCATTTTTATTTTTAACATTTTTACTATTTGTTCTGGTGCTCACAGAGGAAACGAATAACGTCGTATATAGAGAAATAATGAGTAGCTCCTGGCAATAAGTGACATAATAGAGACTGCGACCGCCTGCCACATCATGAGGTTACTGTATGCTGTATACCAGAGCTCACATTAACGTGGGTTCTCGGCGCGCCAGCTTAGTAGTTTAAGTCTCTGAGTGATGAAGTCATATGGATCAACCAAGTTGGTGGCAGCCACGTTTTAGTTTAGCAATGATAATCGTTTCCTTTGCTTCTTGACTGTAACAATAACTGACACATCGGTTGCATTATTATTGAATTTAACTAGCTTTTTAGTAGACTCGGCTTTTGCATGCTAATGAGCTTTTACAATAGTTTTAAGTTAAATAAAGTGTATGTACAGTAGATCTTTATAAATATCTGAATAAATGCTGATGTTAAAAAAAATGTTTTTTACCAACATAAGTATTGAAATATTTAAATTGTCTAAAAAATAAATAAAATTACCTTTTAAGTTTGTGTTTTTCATTTTATTAATATAATACGTCTGGTAAAATATGCCTGTTTGTTTTAATGAAATGGCTATAAGGGAGTTATTACGTTAAAAAGCTACCAGTTAACGATGTAGAGACACCTAGCCCCATCTATCATCGAGTAGTAGAACTTTTACTTACTGTCAAAATGGAATCCTACATCCCGCTATCGAAGTTTCGATGATCGGTTGCACAAATACAATTTCCAACTTCCTCTCTGTGTACTTCGGTCCCCAGGCATAACATCTGCCTGGAGAGAGATCTCTCTATTGGAATTTTTCCCACAATGAATTTTTAACGGTCTTTAATCTTAAGCGAATAAATATCAGCGCCCTTAGGTAGCTAAAATGTGTTGAGATTTCAAAAACGTTGAACATTAGATTAATATAGGTATTTTCTAACACAGCATGTTGTCAGTTATGTAAAGTACCATGTATTGTGTGATAGTTAGGTAAAGTACCAGGAGATACAACACAGATATGGATGGATATGGAACACAGCAGATGCAGATCCCGTAGGTAGAGTTTCTAAATTCGCCTGCTTGAACTATCGATCAGGTGTAACCCTACACAAGCGTCAATTAAAACTAGGCATCCCAGCGTGTCCCAGTTATGCTTATGCGAAATTCGGATGCATCGAGATTATAGACGAGACTTCATGTCACACAGCTTGGCCGCAATATCTTTAGCATCTGGCTATCTTAACCGGCTTAAGAAAGGGAATAATCTTATGAATACCAATAATTCTCACAGATCTGTTGGTGTCTCCTGTTTCAGTTAAAAAGGCTGCAATTTCCTCTTGAGCTTTTATAGTTTCGCTATGACCATGACCATTAATAAAGCGTAAGGTCAAACATTAAAGATGGCTGGGGCATAGAGCCTTAGAGTCTGGAACCTAGAGAACCCGTGCATTTCCCATGGACAGTTGTATGTAGTATGTCCAATGCCCAGAATCTATTCATTCTATCCCGAAATGGAAAGACATATAATATAATTTATAGCGGCGTGTTAAAATAATTACGAGAGCTCTTCAGTGTTACACAGAATTTAACGCGAAGCGAAGCCGCGGGCAAAAGCTAGTGATTGAATATTTTGATTAAATGCCATCGCTTTCACGTGTCATGCAACCTCACGAGCCGCCCAAAGCTCTCCGAATGTGATGTGTAATTCAATAACCGGGAGTAATGTGTCAATGTTGCAATAACAAGATTCCACCGCGATAGTGGTTATCTTTAGCCCTGTAGAGGCTTTGTTCGTTGCGAGCATGTGCAGCGTCTTATTGGCGCGATAATAAATACAGTCAAGCGTGAAAAATTCGATACACCATCGATGATATTGAATCTTTGGCAGGTTGATGGTTTTCGTAATTTGTTCGCATTATAAAGACAAACTTCACCATGAAGTTCAATTCATGCGACTGGCTGGAAATAATTTAAAAATTAAGCTCCAAACGCACTGACAGCGTAACTTTTTAGCCACCTAATGTCAAATGAATAGGGCTCGGTGTACATTTTTGAAAGGTTTAAATTGTAACTAATTTTGCACTTGACTGTACGTTGGTACAAGAATACACAGATTTATTTAGGTATAACTGTTAAAATTGTAAGCAAAATTAATAGAATAAATTCCGACTAAATGAAATCAGTACAAGTATGTACCTATAACCTGAATTTGCTCGTATGGTTCTGCATTTTTTTTTTCTTTTTACATTGCGCACCGTGTTTATAGTATAATTAAACAGAAATATAAACATGTCGTGATCTGGATCGCCGCGTCTGACCCTGCGGTTTCAATTGAGCATGTATCACTGGACCTTAGGAAACATATATTTCCGTGCTATGGGAAGTAATAAAAACACACGAGGCTCAATCCATTAATTGGTTTATCATCAAAACAATGTAACACTCATCACATGACTCGGGAAAGGTCAATGCCGGCGCGTCTTCGTTCAAAAACTTTTGCTGTCGCTTAGGTAAGTAAGGCGAAGTTTTGACATGAACTTTTCCCTTTTTTTATTTTTATTGTGATTATTTCCGTATTGCATTGTACTTAAGTAGAGTACGTAATTAAATTGAAGTCTAGACTATACATAGCTAATGTGCTATCAGAATGTCAGATAAGGAGTGAATTTCAGTATAAAAAATACACTTACGATCTAATAATTAGTAGAAATACAAAATCTCTATTTTTCTATATTTGTATAATTATTCCAATTCCACGTTGTTTTTATATGAAGTTTAAAGTATGTAAGACTAATTTTTATAATTAGGTACTTATTTGATAAAAATATTAAAACTGGTGTTAGCATCACAAGACAAAATTGTGAGACGATACTGTAAGGAAAAGAATATAGCTACTTACTTAGATAGTACTAAGTAAAATTGACAATAATTAATTATTTAATTACTTAATTAACATTCCATGAAAATGACTTGTTTATTAAGGCATTAAAGCATGATAAAACCGTTTGCAGGCAAGGGTCCCGGCTCCCAGCGCGCGGCCGCGGCCCCGTGCGCGCGCGCATCCCCGCTACCGCCGCTATATAAGAGATCGCCCAAACCAGCCGCGCGCTATTACGACAGTGCCTCTGTGATTTTTCCCGCCGTCATATATTATTTAATTCAACAATAAAGGTAAGTGAACTTGGGATTAAGGGAATAGGGCCATCCGGGAGATGTGAACCTTTAGTTTAATACATAGAGTTAGTTGGTTTATATTTTGTTTTTTTTTTCAAAAACTTAATTGCTTCAGTGACATTAATTAAACGCTAATCAAAAATTAAATTAGGGGCACACCCCTGACCCGCCGTTTGATTGGAGATGTTGCGTCAACTTGCATGCCTCGTGACATGACATCGCTGACATAAAAATTACTAACGTACGATTGTTACACGGACCTTATCAACGTCCTTAACTATTTGGCTTGGCGGTGCGGCACGCACAGCCCGCGAATTACTGCGAACATCTCGTATGTATGTCAAGCCACAATTGCAACAGACTGACGATTCAGAGATTATGCCTAAGAGCCCTTTTCTATAGGGTCATTTCGACACTTGCCAACTCCGCCGAAGGGCGCTGGTCTGTCTAGTGGAATCTAGGTAACGAAGATTCACATTGTTGTTTCTACAATAATAACTTATCAAGAGTCAAAGGACTATTCTTTTCGTTTTTACTGGCCTTTACGAAACTTGAAAGTTGTAGACTTAGTTTAAAATCACTCTTAAGGTTGTAGATATTTTGTCTTATTAAGTTTCACTTATCGGAAAAGCTTGAATTTCATATATGTTTTGGAGTTTAGTGTAATTATAATTATCCAGCCAGGAAAAAAAATATTTTGGGCCGAAAGCTTCTTAGCTCAACAAATCTACTTTAAGACTTGAACTTTTTGCACTTGATAAAAAAAATAGCATTGCAAAATCTGAACCAGTAGGATTGTTTTAAGATTTAGACTTTCGAATAGTTCTCGTGACATAAAAATATGAGTTAAGTAATAAGTTGTCGATCTCAGGAACCTGTTGTTGCCGTGCCACATCAAGAGTCACGGCGCATGACTCGATTCAGATAGCATCCGGCCACTAATTAATAAACACGGCATATCTAATTAATTCAAAGGTTTAATTGATTAGTAACGGAGCTAATCTCAAGATCCGACATCATCATTACATCTTCCGCTTCAGTAGATCTTAAATTTACGGTTACTTCTGATCTTACTTATATTTCATTCTAAAATTAGGCTGATGAAAAACTTTAAATTGTTGTTCTTTTTAAAACCGTTTTTAACTCGCTGTTAGCATTTGCATTTGTAATTTACGAGTAGTATTTGCACGATGCTAAATGCTGTAATATGAGACTCTATTATGTCACTTTAACATTTTTAGATATCATTCCGATGTTTAACCAAGCTTCGAGACTCTATCATTTCTGCTTAGACTTGTATAAATAATATAAATATCTACATAATTGCCTGTTCAAAAGTCTTGGCAGTTGTTAAATATTTCTGTTGCGGGAACCTTTGAATGAATGAATTTTCTATGAAGACGTTGAATAAATGTGCCCGGCGCGATGTAAGATTAAAATTGATTAAAACTATATTAGGTATTATTATATCATCTCATTAACTTAACGTTCGGATTACCGGTTATCCAAACACCTTTGACATTTGAATTCTAATACAGACGGGCAATAAATATTAAATTAAAAGCGCGTGATACAGTGAGGTGAGGTCGTAGACTTCTGCTGGTTATTTTTTTAGCTTTTAGCTAATGGCCAGTTTCACCGATAAAGCACCTTCTGAATGACTTTTAGAGTTAGTTTGCTTTATTTATCGTTTACTAGTGTTGCTTAATAAATCGCCGATTGCGTGATTTTTAATATGCGACAAAACAATTTGATATTATCTAATATCCTATTATCCAATAATAAGTAAATTCCTAAAGAAATATACCTACCGTCTGTAGCGAAAAGTCGGTTATGAATCCCGTATTTTCCGAAATAAGAATATTTTAATGAAAACTCGATTAAGACTTAATCATAATGTCTGTCAAAATAGAACTTAACTAATTCTTTATATAGCTGTATTCCTGCAAATCAGGAATTAAAGTGACACTCAAGCTTTTATACGTACACTAGAGAATCAAGTAGTACTTCATTAAACATAATGATTATACTCGTACTAAACTCTCTCAGGGACCTTTTCTATGACATACGTGTCTCCACCTTGGGGTCATAACCTCCAGCATTGCACGTCCATTATATTCTTGTTCATAATTATATACCTAGCTCCGAGAAATTCATAACAGACGAATTTAAATATCCGAGGCTTCTAGTACTAGGTTTTGTCTATCGAGTTTTCATGCCTTACCACATCAATTTTATAAATACCTACATCGTTACTTAAGAATTGTCGTATACAATTTTGACTCGACGAAAAACATTGGGTACATTATGTCGATTTCTCAGTTTTCCAGGAGAGCAGTATACTTTTTAAAACGTACCTAATATAAATAAGTCAATTTGGTCAAAGTGGGATGTAGAATAGAAAAGGGACTACTCGAGGAGAGCTGTTTGATTATTTGAATTAAGAATACGTATGTTCTAAGAGTTGATTTGTTTTTTTTTTCGGATCCTCAATACGATCTTATATAAATCGAACCAAAAAATTATAAACCTCAACATAAGCTCTGCAACTACATTAATCATCGTCTGTGTATCTTGCGGAACCAACACCCTAGCCGCTTTTAAAAACTTGAAATCCTCCAATAACTTCAATTAAAATTCAATATTTCAAAAAATATCCGTTTTTGCTAAAACTTAACTAAGAACTACCGCATAAAAGTCCCTTTCACGAGTAAACATTCATAGAAAACAGTCCATTTGTTCGAATGCTACGATGTCATAGATAAACACACAGACACAGATGCGTCAAACTTATAACACTCCTTGCATCGGGGTTATACTTGACGTGTATGTGTTTTTCCTTTTTCAGTAATATTTTGTGAACGTACTATATGCCTCTTTTTGTCGGTCTTAATGACTAAGTTTCCTCTCTGGTTCTCAAAGGTTGGCTTTAAGAAATCCCTAGTTGAAGTCCACCTTTATACTTCACTATCTTACTTGTAATTTTTTTCGTTTTTTTTTTACAATAAAGTTACTTGCTTACTTAAGTTAAGCAGACGTTCCCGAGTGAGACATTTTCACCGGTGTTACGCATCCGTGACGGCGCTGACAGCTGTCAGCTTGCGTCAGGCGCGGGCGCATCTCGCATGTATCTGTGTCAGCAGCTGGGCATACCGATCATTGTCCCCGCTATGCATTTCACTCACTTTTGTTACGACTATTACATGTCCGCGGAATGTAAAGTAAAAAAAAATAGGAAATTCGGTCACTTAAAGGCTCTTCAGTCTTTCGGAAGAATCTTCAGTTTCAAAGTGTCAGTAACTCTAATGAGGCTCGACGTTTTCTGCTGGGGTCTATCTATATGTGGTTTCAATTAAGAAACAGACGGACTTAAGCTTGATCACTTTGATCCTCTTTGTAACAGTAGTTAACCAAGTTACTATAGTTGTATTTAGCGAGTCTATACGTCACGTAATTTCATTTCGAAAACTAATTCAACTCCGCAAAAAACGTAAATGCATACCAAATTGTAGTTATTAGGATCCGCATCACTTTAATGTCCTAAAAAACTATCGTCATGAGTAATTGCAAGAATTCCATGTTCCAAGTTTTTGCTAATGTTTATCAGAGGTTTCATATACCCACCTATAATTAACTAGCTCTATAAATTTGACGCTAAAAACGAGTAAAAAGCGACTTTAATCTTCTATTCTGTTGAACCTGTCAAGACGTATGTATACATTTACTTAACAGCTTACCAAAGTGTTTAGTTCAAGGGGTTCAAATACATGTTTGAATTTGAAATGCTAACAGTTAAATAGCAATTAAATTAGGCGTGCCAAATGGATCAAGTCTTTTGTCAAATCGCGCACTTTTTGCGATAATTTCTAAAAGCAGATCGCGCACTTTTTGCGAGAATTTCTAAAAGCAGATCGCACACTTTTTGCGAGAATTTCTAAAAGCAGATCGCGCACTTTTTGCGAGAATTTCTAAAAGCAGATCGCGCACTTTTTGCGAGAATTTCTAAAAGCAGATCGCGCACTTTTTGCGATAATTTCTAAAAGCAGATCGCGCACTTTTTGCGATATTTTCTAAAAGCAGACGCTCACTGGGATTTGAACCCTTACAGGCTTACACTCTGCTTGAGATGCCAATGATCAAATCACTAATTTACCCAAGTCTTCAGAGCCAAGACTGAAGTGAGACATACTCTAGTTTCTCACTACGCCTGCACCGCGATGCAAGCCAAGCCAGTTAGCACCTATGTGATATCAGTAACGCAATTAACATTTCGTGTAAAACAAAAAGTCCGTCCCACGAGAACAATGGTAATTAACCGGCTTAAGGACGTTGGGCAACGCTGCGAATTAGTTCGACAGCTGATAGTATCGCGATCGACATCAAGATTACAAGATTGTGATGATTGGGCAATGGGCTATGGTTTACAATAGTTTACATGGTAGACACGTTGTAGGCAATTGTCTAGAATAGGAGTTAGGTACCATCGAACCAATTGATTCCTGACCCACAATAGAACCTATTCACAGTGAACGTCATAGAGACATTGCATTGCTTGACAAAGGAAATCTTGATTACGTTTATTGTGACAACGTTCTGCGGTGGGTCAGGAATCAGTTGGTTCGATAGTACTTACATACTACTGGGGAGCGTGGATAGATTAGGTACAAGAGAGCGGAAATACGCCGATGTGGTGTATGTAGGTACAACAGTTTTTGCGTAAAATAGTAACAAATTTGTACAAACAAATCCATCCAGTATTAGGTACATATTTATAAATACTAGTAGACTAGGACGAAAAGTTATTAATTGAAATAACGTGCGACGATACGAACACGTTTAAGTATCCGGGTGAATTGCGCAAGTGAAAAAATTTCACGGCAATGCTGAGAACGGTAGTGCAATGTACTGTTTTATGGTTTTGTAATTTTTCTTTTAGTAAAGTATGTTCTTCCCTACCTTGGCAAAAAAAATAGTTGACTAATGGCTTCCATTACATTTAAAAAAAAATTACAAAGTGTCATTTTTATCATCACAGTGGCTTGTCCCTCACCCAACTACGCTCACAAAACACCTTCTCATGCAAATACTTGCATTTTTTGGTTTTAAATCGGGTTTACAATCATTAAGTGACAGTATAGTCTATCAATAAAAACTATTTTTGTTCATGTATCTTCATTCTTATACATTTGACAAGCATTTAACTTTTGTCCCAAATAAATTTATCACTTCAGTGGACAGTAAGTTTTGGTAGAATAGCTCCGGCAACACTGTGTGGTTGCGCTCCCATCACCATTCCTAACTTCGGATGAGTCCGGCTCAAGATCTAGGTGCATAAATACTGGTCAATACGTCCTTGTGGTTTCCCACCAAAGAGGAAGTTTATCATTTCAGTGATGAGGGGACAATTTTTTCTTCATTTCGGTAGCCGTTATAACTTGACCAATATGCGTTTAATTTATTTCAAAATTGTGTTTTCGATTCGCCGTAAGTAATGCTTTATTTGAGTAGTGTTGATATTTTGTTACTTATTTAATTCAGAGTAAAATGTAAAATTAACCTCTATTTTATCATCTCAGTGTTGTCATTTCAGTGGATTCGGTGGACTGTAATACCGATAACGGTCCACCGGAATGAAATGTACCCCAGAAATGATAAAACCGTTAAATTTTAGAGATCCTTGGGTCAAATATTAAATTTTAGTTTTGTGATATATTTATTTTTATTTTTTATGTGAGTTCATGTGAAGGCATTTATGTATGTCAATATGAGAAATATAAATGTAAACTACGATATTAGTAAATAAAAACTGGCAAAAAAAATTGATTAAAAGTCCTTAGCTCCTTTATTATGGACATATTTTTAATTTTTTTCTTCTTACTATGTTGAACAATATAAATGTTGATTAGGAGAACTTTGATATTTGACGTTTTATTTATAAACATAAACTTTATCTATTTACTGAACGTTTTTGTTTATTATAAAAATACTATTTATTATTATACGTATTTATAATACTCTCACGTCTTGTTAACAATTTAAAATGTACATTTATCTTATATTTTTTCTACATATGCGATTAATATTAAAGTAAGGAACCCTATGTATTCCACGCGGTTGTTCTTAACTGTATCATTTCGGTGGGCTTATTTAATTTCAGTGCACTGTATCTCATTTCCATGGACATTTTTATCATTTCGGTTGACACTTTTTTCATTTCGGTTGACACTTTTCATTTCAGTGGACCCATAAAAATTCAACAGCCAATATTTAAGTAAGTTGTGAAGATATTTGATTCCCACTCACGCACATATTAGATAACTGGCTTAAGTTTGATTTGTGATTCAGTTCATTTGGATAACATTGAAAATAAAAAAAATCACCGAAATGATACAAAAAAATGTCTTGTTGAAATTGACCCATCCGCGAGATTCCCCAATAGTAGTAAAGGATACAAGGGCTTACGAGTTTGCCCAAAGGACACTGGAATAAAGTACTAAATATAAGGCTTATGCAATCCTGAAAACAGTTTAATTAATATTTTGTAAAACAAACCTAACTTGTACATCATCCATTCGTATCAAACAACTGGTAAATTTAGACAAGACTGGCATGGATATCAGCATAACGATCACGGCGGTTTCAGCATCGAATTGTATCTTGTTCATTAATCCTTCCGCAAAGCAGCAGTGCTCGTCTTGTTGTGTTCCGGCATGGAGCGTGACGCAGCCCATTTATGATAATTTGAGGATATCCCATTGCTGTATCTACCTCAGTTCCTTACTCACTGCTCACACACAATCCATGTCGCTCAGCTTACCTAACTTACTGGCATTGCTGCTTCGCGCTATGTAGTTGTCTGTTTCCAACAGATAGGACTAACTTATGGAGAATACCCATCATAGCTTTATTAGCGCATGATCGGGAACAAAACGGCGTTACAAATCATAAAGTTTACACTTATTCGACGGCGGGCCATTAGGGAACCGGCGTTTCGAAAGGCTCGGACACTTGATGTTTGCGTCGCGACAAATGTCGACGTTGCGCAACCGTTCAAGGCTACGCGCGTTAGCAGAGCCTGGACGGACTTGCTAACGAAAAACGACGTATCCACCTCAAGTTTCTTGCAGAGTTACGTCGTTTTAAGCCAGCAGCTCAACGTAGCCTCAGAGAATTCTTTATTATTTTAGTTAATCGCTGCAGTGGACGGATGGCCTTAGCGTAACGATTGATGTCCGGTTATTGGATTGTTATAGTCGCCTTGTGGGTTATGGGCTTAATGTTGTTATTTTATTTCAAAGCAATTTTGAGCTGATGGCGCGTTGATGTCTTTTGTATGGACAAGTGAAAGTGAACTTTTGATTAGTTAGTTTTTGTTTGTGCGAAATATTACTCTTCCTTAGAGCTTAATTACTAACAAATCCAGCAATCATCCGTAAATCTTAAAATGTCATAACTTGTGTTGTAGTGTTGTATAAATACATTTGTGAATACATAAAACTCAAGCAGCAATTGCACCCACTCGTTCACCTAATCCGGTCGCCGCAGTGTTCTAAATGTCGGGCAACGAACGTCGTCTTTACACTTGACTGTCCACCGACGAAGTGATCTTTACACATTTACGGTCGACTCGATGTAACAACCTCTTTATACATTATCGTCAAAGTTAACCTGATAAAAACAACTCCCGATGCGTCTTATCTCGACTATCACCATTATAGTTTTGTAACGCGTAGCCGCGGGCTTTCATCAATAAAAGCCTCCATTATCCCATTGTATGCGCTTACGCAAATGAATTAGATATAAACGCGGGATCAAGTGTTAGGCCTTGAGGCGGAGACCTGAATTCAGAATGATTGATCGGTCTTCCTCCGAACTTATCATAAGCCGTTGTTCTTCTATTATGATGACATACATATTAGCTTCCACTCGCGACTTTGTCTGTACAATAAGCTATGTGTAATTTTGATGTATTCATAAGAATAGGCAGAAGACACGAAACACTACGTAGAAAAAAAAACGTGATAATTTCATGTTCCGTAGCCACATTTTAAGACATCCTCGGAAGAAATAGAGAATGAAATAGTAAGATGGAGAGGTCTTATAAAATACGACGAAAACCGAGTTGCGCAGTTCGCGTTTGGCAGCAGCAGCTGCCGCGGCTCCTAGATGAAGGGCTACGAATTAGTCCGAAACATGTCGAGCTAAACTCGATTTATAACGTGAGTTAACCGTATTTTATAAGATGAGTGAGTCTCACGAGAGTTTAATGTTAAATGGAGATGGAGAGGTGTTACTAAAATCCATCCGGTAGTTTTCGCGTAAATGTGTAATAAACATCAAGGTTTTTTTTATTAAGCTTGTAAGCTTGGCAAAAGCCTCTTCTTTTTCTTTCCACTCGTCTCTGTTTTTTGACAGATCTTGCGAGTCAGATCTGAAGGTATACATAGTGAATTAAAATGTGGGTAATGCGGGTAGTTGTGAGTCGGTTGCAGTTGTCTCAAGCACGACACCTCTTTTAGTCTAATAAGGTTAGGAAATCACCTCGGAATTCGAGATACCCAGCTGGAAGTTTTGTAAATATTTGCATATTGAGGCCCTAAAAGTTGTCTCAAAACCTACATATTCTAGGGTGTGAGCGACTATTAAATTTCAAGGTCAAAAGTCACAAAAATCTGTTTTTTGTGCTTCTTTTGTAAATATCTCATTTCCTATGGATTTTTGCTATTTGTGTTTCTTATCAATATTGTAGAATACAAAATTCTCTACAAATTGTGCGTCTAATTTTTTTAATACGGTGAACCGTTTTCGAGATATAGGTCGGAGAGCGCGCGGTCACAGCATCACTTAAGGCCTTGGGTACTTCGATGGCCAAAACGACACAGATATTGTAAAACTTCAAAATGCTGCAGAAGTTGATGGTCGGGGGCACGGCCGTGCCCCCACCAAGTCGAGCGCGAAGCAAGCACTGCCGTACCATCCTTTACTGGATCCATTTCGCCGCGTTTTCAGGCACCTATTTGAGCACTTCTGGATAAGACCAGAACGCTGAAATTTTTGTCATCTAGTAAGCTATAATTACATACTTAAAATCCAAAATTTCAAATCAGCAGGTCATTTAGTACCGAAGTTAAACGAAAGCAAAGTTTCGCATTTTCGACACTCACTCACTCACTCATGATCATCAAAATAGAACTAGTACCTACTTCCCATAAACTCACAAAGCTGAAATTTGGTACAGAATTAGGGATTAATGACTACATAAAGGGAAAAATATAGAAACTGGGATAATCGAAGATCTGGAGTACCTGGTGACCCTGATTAGAAAGCACTAGAGCCCAACCAAACTACTTTCGAAATCGACATACCTCCTTTACAAAAAATATTGAACTTAGTGGGTCACCTCATTTTACGTCAAAAATCGAAAACCAGCTGGTCTGGTACATAGAAAAAAATCAACTATAATTGCAAAAATCCAGGGTAGAGGGACACATCTTCTAATTTACGCCAAAAAACGAAGACAGTCAGCAGCCAACCCAAAGCCACATTGATTTAATTAATCAAATATTTATAATCATTGATCTATCGATAGTTCATCAAGTATAAAATGGCGCGTTTTCGATCGGAGACCGGTCGACCCAAAGTGATGTTATGACCGCGCGCTCTCCGCCCTCTATCTCGTAATCGGTTCACCGTATAAAAAAAATAAAAAACAAAACTTGTAGAGAATTTAGTATTCTACAATATTGATAAGAAACACAAATAGCAAAAATCCATAGGAAATGAGATATTTACAAAAGAAGCGCAAAAAACAGATTTTTGTGACTTTCGACCTTGAAATTTAATAGTCGCTCACACCCTAGAATATGTAGGTTTTGAGACAACTTTTAGGGCCTCAATATGCAAATATTTACAAAACTTCCAGCTGGGTATCTCGAAATTCCGAGGTTCTTACCTTAATTAACCTTATTTTATTAGGCTATTTCTAATATTATCTCGCTGTATATCGGTATTCTAAATATTAGTGTGATTAGCAGGATTTAATAGTCTGTTGTACTACTAATACCTGTCATATTTAATATTAAAATAAATGAGGCCGCTTCTCATTTGTCACTCGTAAATTCCAAATGTCGACTACATTTTTTAAAACGACTTAATTTGGGTTTTTCTGTAACCTGTGACCATCTAAATTATTTTAATGAACCATAAAAAAGGCTGGTGAATAATTTACAAATTTAGTAAATAAATTTAACGATGTTTGATTTAGACTTGTTTGATCAATTTAAAGTTCCCGATTGTACGAGTAATTATTCTGTGAAAGGTTTGTTTCAAAGTAAATTCAAGCTGTCTTTACTCTATGATTTCACAGCTAAAAAAAGTAACACAGCTAAACGTAAAAAGTGTTAAAAACGGTTTCAATCGAGCCTCGTAGCATTGAACTTGTACTCGGTTATGGCATCGATTAACGGCAATTACTTCTCGCTACACCATTGACCACAACAGCGATTTAGTGAAACATGCTGTAGTGGGTAGCTATTTTACTGGACGTTAACTATGACTCGGTAGCATTTGGGAATACAGAAGAGATGTTTTGTCTCTATGTTTAATAAGAAATACTTATGCAAAATCTTGCAACAATATTCAATAGAATCCACTAGTTTAGTATAGGCACATTCCCATGCCATAAACTTGTCAAAATGCCGTATGGGTAGTCTCGTCTACTTGTATGATAGTAAGACACCAAATAACACCGCAATTCGACATCGTTTACGTAATAATGCTTGCATTAAACCGTGTGTGCATCTTCTATGCAAATGTGGCTATAAAATTTCATTTTATGAACACTCTTTGAATGTTAAGTTTACAAAATACTCAATATAGTGTCGTTATCACCATATAAATATACATATTACACTCACGGAACGCGTAGTCAAATTTTCAATAGAAACTGCTTTATGCGTTCATGAGTTTCACTTTGTTTTGCATTTTGTTCATGTCCGAATACTTAGGGAAACAGGATTATTTGACGCCGTAACAGAAGATTCTGCTGGGCGTAGTGTTTAGGATCGGCCGTCGTGACCGCCCGTCGACCTCGCGCCTTGCGAAACCCCCGTGGAAATACATTGTTTAAATTAGAGAGAACCTCGCACTGAATTCGCGATTAGTCCATTCGCGAACCATTGAGCATCGGCAATAGTGCGCAAGAGTTCGCGCACATTGTGTTTGCGAACGTGGGAGTGTGCGAGTGATTAGCCAGGGGTGCTTGAGATCGTTAATTATGGTAATCATTGGGTCGCTATACTTTTTGATGTAGGTATAAGGTTGCCTATTACCTAATGTTTATATTGAAACTTTGCGTTTCATAGTATGTACTATGAAACCTATTTTTACAGTAATCGTCATACATCATCGTCATTTCGTTGCTCGACAAAGGAAATCTTTAGTACCTACCTACCTACTTTTACTGTGACATCATTCTGTGGTAGATCAGTTATCAATTGATTCGACTGTAAGCTCTCTTTACATGTTTGCCTTTGAGATGTAGAAGAAGACCGATATTTGAAGTGGCAGATGTATTTAAAATATACATGTTTATAATCCAAACAACCTTACCGAATGGTAATGACTGTCATTCAAGTTTAAAAGCGTCGCCGTAAATAAAGCGATGAGCCGATCGTTTCGTATCGGAACTGAGTGATTGAGGCACTTATGGCCATATTGGGGATCGGAAGTTAATTGCTGATAACCCTGAGCGCGGCGATCTGTAAGGCCCATAGGTGTGCTTTATTGATGAGTCTCGCAATTACTCGGTCTGGTATCGGTGTCAAGGCCGCGAGCATCTCCGCCTGGCGACGGCTGCTTCCGGGTCCAATGCCATAAACACGACACAAATCCTGTTTTTTGTCGAAGATCTACAGGCCATAGAGCATTGTGGAGCGTCGTGATGTTTTTTCCCATCGGTTCTTGTGTCGGTCGCGCAAATTGGCGTGTAGAATGATGTCAATACATCACTATGTGGATCATCATTATTGTGACATGACGTTTCCTAAAAGGACTCATTGAATGTGGTCATTCATCAACAATTTTCTTATCATACCTAAGAAGGTATAAGCTGGATATATTTTCTCAGTCTAAGCTAATGTTGGCACAGACATACCAACGAAATGAGCTATTAATAGACATCTCTCGCAAGTTTACGTAAAAAATAACCTCATATGTCACGTAGACGGATGCATAACACGATTTTTTATTCGCTATTTAATCACCTAAAGCCATTAATGACGTAGTTGTTAGCCATTACTCACTGTAATGGTAAATGCGGCCGAAACGGCTCTGTAAACGCACTGCTGCGATCGGTATTATCGAGTCTGTGGTTTATTTAAAGATAAACAAAAGGCCAGCGTTCTGAAGGGGAGCCGGCTCTTACTCGAGTGAAAGAAACATGTTATTGGTTTGAGCTAGGTCATTACGTGTGGACAGGTATGACACAGTTTACGGTTATTAGGTCGAGAGTTTGGGCGTCGCGTCACGTGTGGCGGCAGGCTTTACGTAACGGACAACAGTTGACCAATGCGTGTGACCTGCAATCGTAAAACAATCGTAACGCATAGTCACCGGCGATCCGATGACTGTGCGACGACCTTTGCGACCTGAAGAGGAAAGAGGACGCTCAGGGTCGCTTAGATAGGAAGAACACTTATTTGACGTAGATTACCCGTTTTGATTTTTCTTAAGTCACTGTTTATATTTGAACTCTACTCTATTTGAACTAAGTAGTTGTCCAGCGTTAGTACCTAAATGGGTAGTGCGACTTCTGCTTCCTGCCACTGTTACGATAGACTCAACTAGTTCACGTATAGATTAATTGAATCCCTTTTCCGAAAAAGGTGAGATTACACAACGGCCGTGCCCCAGTCCGTCACCCGCCCACGCCGGCTTTCCAACTGCAGCTCGTAAAACTTTTGGAAATAACTCAGACTTTGGGTGGCGTAATTTTTGCATCGTAAGTGCCTGTATAAGGCGCTACCACTCGTACTATTGCTTAAAATTATGCAACTCTGATTGATACATTCATCAATATTATACCTTACATTGATACTAGTGTCACCATGTGAGACTTACCCTAATAATCTTAATGAGAAGGGGATTCGATAAAGATTGATATTTAGATAAAATGTTACAAAATTTTGCGTTTCTTGGTCGAGCATTTCCGTGGTTCCATTTCGTACATACCTATGCTGTACAAAATTTTAATATTCTCTCTTAATATTTTATACCGCATGGACAATCGAATACAGCATCTAATAGACCGCACCACTAGCGTTCATTAGGTTGCCTATAAAATAAAATGATCGACTGTGGCCGAGATTCATCTCATGCAGGAGGTTGCACGGGCTTGCATCATGCGCGCACGACGCCGTGAGACTCGATTGCGTCCCCCCCATCTGTCTATTAAATGACTATTAACCCTGCTGGCATTTCCAAAGGCTACATAATGCAAGCACTATGGTTCACACAACTACGCCAAATTATATATTTTCACCCGTAAATTGTTTATGTCCCTGTTAAGCTACGTTTTCACTTAGTTTTATGATCACTTATCTAGTTCTTGCGGTATGTAATATTACAATAAGCGAACATCCACAGACCAGCTAACTTTCGCTCTATAGATACAGAAGTTTGAGCAGAACGTCAGAACAAATATTAAAAAAATGCTGCATTAGATAGATGTCTCTGAGCATTTAACTTAACTAAGATAAACCTCCTTGCCTTCTTTCTAGCGTAGTAACATTCTATGCACATGAGTGAGCGTTTGAATCAATAATGACGGTTGTGAAATTGGTTTGACGTTAAGAGTGAACTAGGACCCGTATTATTAATGATCTAGAATTAATTAATACCTACTTTACTACTCCGATTCCCTCACGACTGATGCTTGTAACATGATTAGATTAACAGAGGGAGCTACAGTCCTCAACATTTAGATAACTTCGCAAAATTTTAAAATAGTGGGGGTAAATAAGTGCTAATTTTCCATGGAAAAGCGATGCGTTAACTTTCCCCCACTACTTAAAATCTTGCCAAACTAGCTTTCTAGGGCTGTAGATACAGCTGTATAGACAATGTCGTAGGCTATTTAAAGCTAGTCAACATTATTATGAAGGTGATTCCTTAAAATTAAGTTAAATTATGCTAAAATATAAACGGCTTAGCAGCTATAGACCTTAAATAGTCATGGTTTTGATGTAAAGTTCCGTGTGCTTCTTCTACTCCGTTGGGAATACAGGTGTGATGTATGGTATTTGTTTGCAGATGCAAGTGTGGCTGGTGGTGGCGTTGGTGACGGCGCTGGTGGGCGCGGCGCTCGCGCAGAAGCCGGGCCGATTCCTGTCGCTGCCCGTGCCTGAGAAGTGCGCTAACAGTAAGTGTCTGATTCTTCCTTTCAGCTGTAAAGTTTACGTAAGTATATGTATCCTACGTCCTGAATATGTGTTTACGTTTTTTATTAAAAGCGTGAAAGAGACGATAACCGCTTTAATACTTTAAATTTGGAACCAAATCAACTTAAATGGCCAAACGTTTATCTAAACGATCTATGGAAACGGATCTGCTTAATACCACAAATATAATAAAATCTAATTTAAATACGAATAATTATAACTGGCTAATAAACAAGCTTTGATAAGCGCCACCATACCACATTCTTAAATAGCTCATTCTGATTTATATGGGGACTTTGAATTTCTGTTGAAGTATTTTTAAAAGAAACCTGTTCAAAAGTGTCAAAAAAATATGGTATCAACAAATTAGTTTCACATTAGGTGATTAATCTTCATTCTGATTTTATTGGCATTATAAATTATAAATATCGGTTAGATACACATCATAATATCCGTATCTTGCTTCTCCCTATATGTGTTTTTGTCTGCTGCTTATAAGGAAGTGATCAGGAACTAGGTACTTAATATGGACCGATCTTGAACTTCACTTGCTTAACAATTAGCATATCAACTTGCCAAAGAGCGTGTTAAGCAAAACGATGATCGCTTTTAGGTATTAGATCATCGGATAAATGAACATGACGAGTGAGCAAAAAGATAACATTAAGTGTCATACAGTTATAATTAGACAGGTACACGAATAATATGTTTAATAAACATTTCCATATTTTCAAATGTACTATTTGAACTATAGTAATATTGGTATACACTAAAAATTCCGATGATTACCTACTGATGATTCCCGAACGGCATTAAGAAAATAGATGCACAAATCGCACACTCTTTTGTTCGCGCAATATTTTTTAAACAAGGGATCTAACGATTTCAGATAGCATGGTACAGGCACACGTAGATTTAGCAAATCGTAATGTTTTACAAGCAAACATCAGTATTTCAATTGTATACAATTTCTCACCGCACGCGCACATAATACAAACGCAGCAGTAATGTGCTACGGTGCACCGCAGGCTTTGTTGTATAAAAGTAAAAGTTACGAGCTTTCGCCGGTCGTTGGCCGGGAAGGTCACGGGCGAGGCCACAGCCCCCCTCCCCCCTTTCTCCCCCGCCCGGGATAAGAGAGCGACAGTGATCCTTGGAAAAACGCATTTCACCGCGTTTTTCACGGAGGTGTAGGTGTGGAGTAAATTGTCTTATGAATACATTTTCAAAAGCCGTACATGTACCTATGTAATACTTCTCAAGTCTATTTTGATTGAAATACCTCTAGCTATAATTTAGTATCGAATTTTCAATTATTTTCTGTTAGCGTAGGTAGTAGATATGCACATTTTGATAAAACGTTAGATAGTTAAAACTATCTAGGTATTAATCAAAGACTCTCAGTTCTCGAATTTTCGAAGTCTAAAATAAATAAATAAGGCAAGGAAGTTGAAATCTTGATTCAAAAATGTAGAGTTAGAGTTAAATAACGTTCCGTACACAACGTTACTAAAATTAGCGCGCTTCAAAGTTCACGACTTACATTACCACGATACTCTTACTTTAATCTATTTAATTACTTACGATCCACATAACTGCTCTCACATTAAGTAACAGATGGTATCTGAAATAAACACATTAGTGTTACGCACTCGTTTAATCACTGCCTTTAATGCGCTTTAGTTATTTAATTATACACAGAGGCGTCGGCGTTTATGTAGGAAAGTAATTTTATTGCTGCTTTATTATACGTGCGTTTGTGATTATCTAGTACTGATGCCTTACATTTATTAAAACACCTAGGAACCTGTGTTAGAAGATTTTACAGGGCCGTGCGTTTCATACATGTTTCATACAATCTACATATAGATTAAAAATGGGAAACCGTTTGGAACATGTTTTTTACTAGATTTTGCTTACAACTTCGTTTAACCAGGACTATATTTCCTTTCAAGTAGCTTAAATGTATGTCATTTATGTTCTATGTGCTAGTCTAATACATATAAGAGCTAATTATTATTGTAAAGCTTCCTTGAAAGCCTACTGAATTATTTGCTTTAATAAGTAACAAACATCTTCAAACTTTCGCGTTCACAATATTAGCGGAAGCAGGCGAAAGGACAGTTTAAAAAAAACTACCTTTAATGTCAACTCATTATGCACTCTCTGTCCTCTTGTAGCCAAAGTAATGTTTACGACAATAATGATATAACATTGCTTAGCCACACACTCGAATCGTCGTTGGCCGACTTAGCTTGTTTATACTATGTCATAGGTATGTAGTAGGCAAATACTATTACATATATACTTGCTCAGTTAGTCAGTGCTGGCTTCAAAGTGCGTAGTCTTGACCCGATGTCTGAGAGATAAAATGTAGATACTCGCAGTGTCCATCACTAAAGTGAATGTCAAGTATTTAAAACTGCCTACGCACTTATTCATATAACTTAGGTTTAGTTACTCTGAGCTTTTATGAGGGGATTGTTTTGCGTGATGGGCACTTACGGACAGCGAACGCATATTATATTTAAAATCATACTTAACTCAAAGTTACGAAATAACGATTTTAAAGACGAAAAATAAACATATTAGGATTATTTAACATTACTTAGCAACATACTTATGTTTATTGGTATCAAAACAAAACATTTTAATTGATAAGACACGTTTTTAATGACCCCTTATATAATTCTTAGGAAACCGAACATTTTATTACTCTTATGGGAATTTACGGTAAGCATTATAAAATCGTTGACATCATTATGCAAAATAATTAAGTGTTAACTCGTCGGACCGCATACTTAACTCGGTCTCACATGTTACACGATCTCAGATAGGTAGGTAGGTACGTGTATCTAAGGACGATCATATTGATAGAGCCTACATTAGTTCATTGATTGATTTGATCAATGCTGTGCTGAAACTACTCAAGCTTTCAGTACCTAACAGGTAAACAGATGAAATAATGCAATATTTGTGACATTTGGTAATTGTCATGCGTACAGTACAACAGTGCAAGGTTTGTTATTATAGTAGACCCGACGCCACACGGCAGACATAATTTGGGTAATTGTGATAGTATCATATTTTATAGATAGGTAGGTACTAAGTTAGGTAAAGGTGGGGTCGCGCAGAGGGCTCAAAATGCAGTCTTCAATTTGTAATGATGGCATCGACCCGTCCCATGTAATTTAATATAATTTTGCAACTTCACCTTGAAGCAGAGCGTCGTTACCAGCTTCTGTTTGTTTAATGGCTCCCCATTATCTTGGAATTAATGGCAATAAGTAGTCGGCGGCTCACGGCCGCCGGGTGAAGCACATGACGCCCGTCCTCGATACCTCGATTTTAATAAAGCCATCAAATATGCGGTTCTTCTCGTAAGGTATCCCCTTGATGTCCTTAAGTCCTGGTACTACGAGTCGAGTACACGGCCAGCGAACGTGTTTTGTGAGCAAAAACCAGGCGTGCCTTGTTTGACTTGAAGATCAACGGGATGGGTATTGGTATTATCTACTTTTTGCTAGTCGGATTCTGTTTTTTTTATTTTATTAGTCGATCGATTAATCGATAAACATTTATGGGCGCCAACCAGTTAAAATAATGATAATTAAGTAGAGTCGAGAAGTGTCTTCTTTGCTGGTTGTTGTTTAGATTGTTAATTGTAATAATAATTCAGTACATACATGTGAAAGCAGCAGTTTCTGAAGTGACGTAAGAAAATTGAGCATTGCTTAAAAATACATTCAAATTTCAAAATGAAAGATTGCTTCTTAATTACTTCGTGTAACCTTCAATAAGGCTATTATCATTGAGTTGATATCGATGTAGGGATTATTTCGTCACTAAAGGTTGTCCAATCAACAACTCATCAAACGATTAATGCTTTCGTCATGTCGGCTTGAAAATGCTCGCAAAATAATCAGCAGGTTATGGGCACTTTCATAAGACAACATTAAAGATGCACACAACCACCTCCTCTGTACAAACGAATATTTCCAACACATATGCGTCGTTCTAGTTAATTGGTCAAGATGTAACTGGCATAGGTATTTGGTGTACTAATCTACTGTTCAGCAGGTTGGTTTGCACGGCAACGGTCGCGATAAGAGTCGCACGCGGAAAAGAAAAAACTGTCATGTTCAGATTTTTTGTTTTGCACTCGATTCCAACATAATTAGTAGGTAGGTAAATATGCTAGTTTTTCCATTGTTGCTATAGCGCCTTTAGTATACCTAAATTACCTTCTTGTTTAATATTCGTATTTGATATGATTTATTTCCTATCAAAACTATGTGTTTTTACCTTCTCGATGAATAATTATTTCGGTAATACAACAAAATAACAAGCAAGATCATTATTATTTTTCTATTTTACTTAATTAAATAACTACGTGTTGTGGATGAATCGCATCCACGGATAGGCACGTCTTTTGAAGTAAGCGAGACTTATCTCTACAATCGAAATACAAACTAGACGTCGCACAACACAATCACGGGCTTAGTTTTGTAATCTAGCCTTCGTTTGCAGTATTTGATAATTAACACACTGTTTATCTGAAACAGGATAGAAAAACAAAAAGGTTACAACAGTTGGCTGTCTATGATTGAACCAAACGAAGCTACGGATATTAGAGAAAAGATGCCCGTCCCATATAGGAAGGTAAAGGCAGGTAGCCATCAAGTCCGGGTTTCCCCGGATTTGTCTACTTATATTACCTGCTTAATTATAAAATTATGTAATTGTCACAGGTGTATTTAATAGAAAAAACATTGGAATACCCTGACCATGCAATTAAGTAGGTACGTATGTACTTAACTCGCTCTATTTGACGATTAGAAGCCTAACAAAGCCTATATAAACAGAGAATTAGGGACAATTTGGCCGACCGCTTAAGAGGAAATGGAGCGGTCATATTTTGTATGGAAACTTGGAAACGTAGTCCCCTGATTCCTCGCTGGATCTTACTCGTAGAACAATGATTTTTTACATCAACAATCTAATGATATATTAGCATGTTTCTATGTTTTCCTTTTTTTTCTTTATTGAATTATTAAAGGATATTAACCTTCAAAAACATGAAAAATTGGTAAGTTTTTTCCGTCGTGTTCAAACCTCTAGGAATCAATTTTAACACAATTATATCAAAATATAAGAACATAGAAACACGGTTATGACATTTTTTAAACATTTAATGAAAAAACATATTTAAGGTAAACGCAGGTATTAACGACCCCCTTAAGGCAATTTTGAAATCAATGGCGAATTTTAAGTATACTGGCTATCTTCAGAGTTTTTTTATTATTTTTATACGCTAATTATATGTCTATAGATTTTATTCCCTAAGTGAATTACTACAAATTACAAGAATATAATGGTAAAAATATTTTTTGAAGAGACAAAGTCGATTGTTGCTATTAGCGACCCATGATAACGGTCGTGATGCTATTAACGATTTTTAGGAAGCTATTACCGATCGTAAGGAAGTGGTACAAAAACATTACTGAAAATAATTTATTAAAAACCAAAAATAAATTAACACGTCTCGCTTTGATTGGATTTCCGTAGCAACCTCTCCTCGTGTATGTTGAACAAATAAAAAAAAATGTATTACCTATAAGTTTACTTTATATTTTATTACAAAAACCTTAGAATGAATAAAAAAACTTCCAAAATACAATTTCTAATACCTGCACTGTTCTTTTGAGCATATGCATTATGAAAAAAAAAATACAGCTTTACTTCGCTAATGGTTCGAGCATAGCTATTAACAAATTTTACTCAATTACAGATGGACTCGCGGGTAACAACTAGTTTAGAAATAAAAAAATAGTGCGATCGGTAAAAGCTTCCCAATGTCACTATTACCGACCCAAAACTGACCACTATGGATCGGTAATAAAATTAGTAAGTATAGATGTAAAATGCATTACCGATTCATAAAAAAAACTTAGAATGTACTTCTTTGATTAACTCGACTGCAAAATACACTTCAATCTATTGGTATAATAAAATACAACAGTATCAAATCAGTCTTTGATAAAGAAATCATAATTTGTAAAAATTGCAATACAACATCAATGTTCGGATAATATTATAGTTTTCACAACATTGACAATGCAAAAATAAGAAAACTAGACAACATTGCATGGGTCGTATATAGATTTACACAAAGCTTAGTTCTTTGTGAATCAAATGGTTTATTGATAGTTTTGCTATCAGTTAATAAAAACATAAAAAAAGAAAGAAAAACAAAATGTTATGTTGAGGCCATCACCGACCTATGGGTCGTTAATAGGATCCAACTTAAAAAGTCGTGAAGTTATTACCGCCCAATTTTAATTTGCAGATTTCCAATATAAAAGGGCTTCTTTGTACTTAAGAGTGATGGAAAATTAATAGAACACACTTTGACAAGTCATTTGAATCAAATCCTGTATGCTTTGGCTTCTATCGGTTTGCTTAAAATTGCTTACGCAGAATCGTCACCTTCTTACCTAGTGAAACAAGGGCTAGTATGGCAACATCGGCTTCCACGCAGGTCCGCACAGAAACCGATACATTTTATCTCTATTACGTATTGTTATGCACATTAAAGTATAATTAAACGATGGGCAACAAACGAGCGCGTGTGTGTGCTGTACTTACTTATAGCTAAACAGTTTTAGAATCGGAGAAATTGCAAATAACATTAATAGGTCGGTAATACCTGCAGATTTTCGATGGGTCGTTAATACCTGCGTTTACCTTAATCGGTTAAGTTTTGGTGAAGAAATCAGGGGACTACGAAACGTTGTTTTTGAATAATTTTCATAGGTATTTTCGGTCCGAGCTGTAGTTGTTCTTATCGCACTCGACGTCGTTTGGGCAGGTCACGGCGCGACAGCAATACATACATATACATACATATTCTCACGCCTGTATTCCCAAGAGGGGTAGGCAGAGCACATGAATTCAAAAATTCAGTACCACGTCTAGCAATTTCAGGGTATCCAGATGGTTAAACGTGATATTGCAGTGACAGGTTGCTAGCCCATCGCCCACAATACACTAACCCTTTCCCAGAGTCGACTCTTACGACACCCACGGGAAGAAAGGGGGAGGTGCTATTCTAACCCGGCACCACACGGGTGACAGCAATATATTTAGCAAATACCTATTTTTCAATTCCCTCGACCGGCATATTTCCTCTTAACGCGCGTGTTAAGCGGTTGGCTTATAATTATAACCATAGTTTATTTTACTACTCGTCTTAACCCTTCGTATGCGGGAAATGAAAAATATACTGCATTCGAGCCTCTTCTGTTTCAATATCTACAAATTATGGTGATTAAAATAAAAATACAAAAAGATACCCTTGAAAAGTGGAGCAGATCTGCTCCGTAGCATACGAGAGGTTAAGAAGCTTAAGTTTTAATTAAAGATCTGTCTTATAGTAATTTTGGACTGTTTATGTACAAGCTAGGCCGTGACCCAACTCGAAACATACTTAGTCCACTTTCATTCAGGCAGTTTCAAAGTCATGACTTGATAGCGTCGTGAGGGTCGTCTTCGCACGAAGAAATCTAACAGTGATTGACTACGTGTATGAGTATCATCGTGGTTGATTAAAATAATTAACAGTAAATTTAGTGATTAAATAGAAATCTAGACAATGTACCCACAAAAACTCGTTTCCTAAGCTTGTACGATGCCGGAGTCGTGTTTGTGAACTTAGGCGTTTTTGTTGGGCTACCTAAATAATGGCACGCATTAGCAATGTACCCGTGTGTGAAAACGGCAAAGCTTTGTGGCGGAGTTGCGTGCTGATCGACGAACAATCGCACATCCGTCTGTCACTCCCAAGGTCCCCACGGCAATAGCTCAAGCACTACCAACACAAAATGAAACCTTATATCCTAAAGGCTTACAGTCAAGCTTTAACTAGCTCAAAAACAAAGTTCGCACATTTTGGTGGTGGACAGGCGGATTGTCCGTCGTGTGACTCTTAACACACTCCCGCCTAGCACAATCACGACTCATTATTAATATTTGTGCAATTCAATGCAAGTAATTATTCGTGCAGAGTGTGTTCTATTGTAGCGTTGCGCAGGCGTGGAAAGGGTAGATGTAAGTCCACAAAAGAACCATCTGTTTGTTGGCGCCTAATAAAAAATAAAATTACAATGGAGCAATCGATACAGCGATGACTTATGCGAAAGAGCTGAACTTTGGGCTGTCGTAGTTCCTAGCTATTTTAGGTGGTTAGATGTGCAATCGAATGCAAAAATCGTTGTACCATGGCCACGCTCAGCTCACTGTTCAAATACTACAACATTAGCCAGTAAAATAATATATATTTTGAATTCTGCGGCGAATCAAAACATCAAAGACTATTGCGGTCGAGATTCTGACAAATTAACGTCTAGTGACCGCCTCGGGAGCATTGTATTGTTAGTAAATAACAATTCGACGTACATTATCGTCCGGCGATCCTTGGCCCAGTTAGCACCTCGTGACCGACGCATCACCTGGCCTCAATCGGACCAAATTTTATCAACGCCGTATGCCCTCTAACTAGAACCTTAATTTAGGCCGTAGCTATTGCAGGGAAGCAGATTCGGTCTTTCCGTCGGTAATTTCTTAACATTTTAGAACATCCCTTGCAGCATCAACGAGACTGTTTAGCTGGTTACAAAATGTTAAGACACATCAATCATGAATCAAATTAAAACAAGGTTCGTGGAAGTCAAAGTTCATGCCTGATCCGCGGGAACCTAAATAAAGTACTCAAAGTTGCAATGTAATTTAATTTGAACGCAATCGTGGATTTTCTACGCTGGTAGCACAATGTGAATAAGTAAAATTAGAGTGAATCAACGAAACAATCCGCCATGCTACTTAAATCTTAGTTCGGTCCCAGGTGCCATTTGAACCGTAATTTATTTTACTGCCGACTTAAAATGTAATCGGATTCGCTATAAAAGCTGATGATGATCGTTTTCTATGAATAAATAACTCGAATGCATTGAAACACAAACGCCGACTCCAAAGCCCTGCCTACTCCAAATATGTCAATTTGCTGTCGCATTTGATTTAGCACCTGATAAAGGTTACGCAAAGCGGAAAGGTCGATACAGTTTACATGTTGTTGTTATATAACCACCCTCGCAGCTCTGCTCGTGCCTCAGATTTGGCTGTTTAGCATCAGTCTCAGGACCAATGTCACGACCATGGTGACGCAACTGGGCACTCGACCCCTTGCCGAGGGTCGCGTTAGTACGTGAGTTGCCGCATCTGTGTAAATTATTATTCACTGATATTTATTCATTCATGCCGGCGTCTATTACGTGAGGTTAGAACATTGCGACCTCGCAACATTGTTTATTATTTATTTGTTAGTGGGTTGGCACATATTGGCGTATAAGGACATAGTTGCCTTTTGATGTGTAGTTATTTTGACGAATAATGGGATGGGTTCAAGGACTGCCTTCAGTCACCTGGGAGTAAATGTAAAATACTTTGATTCATTCGACGAAACATTCAATATTTTGGTTTCGATTTCGTAATTCGTGCCGCATAGAATAGGTAATTTAAACCCACCCACAGTAAGACTAAGGCCATAAAGAAGACAATCGAGTTGACAAAGAATTACACAAAGGGAGGAATTCATATCCACCTCTGCTTTGTTCCAACACCAAATTTTCGATTACAGCTTTACCTATCCAATCTGTCACAATATCCAATTTTACATTTGCGTTTAAATTATCTCCCATAAATTATTTCCTGGATGGACATAATCTGAGCTTGAAGTGGCTGCTGACAATTATCGAACCATTGAGTTCAGCTGCAAATTCTTTGATAGCAAAAAAGAAAAAGCATAAACCATCTTCTTTCACCAGGACCAAAGGAGTTCTTCTACCGAGGGCACAACTACTTCTACACTGGCCATGTTCCTGCCCTGGCCAACAAGAAGTTCGACTGGCTGGACGGCCGCAACGTCTGCCGCGAGTACTGCATGGACCTCGTCTCCATGGAGACGCAAGAGGAAAACAATCTGATCTTCAAGCTCATCCAGCAAAGTAAGTCTCACTTCTATGAGAATCTATGAGAATTCTTCGAAGAGAAAGAATTCTTCTATGAAAAATTTTCTATGAGAATCCTTTTAAGAGAATTCTTCTAAGAGCATTTTCCTATGAAAATTCTTCTGTGGGAATTCTTCTACTAGATTTTGGTATATTCTCAATATTTATTTTCGAGTACTTGCAGCAAAGCCTTAGATAAAATTAAATCTTAATTTTAATAACGCCGTATTACTTAAATCAAATATCTTCAATGAAGACGTTACCACTATCAATCCACTGGGAAACGTTATGGATAATGGGGGCGATGGTTACCGGGGTAATATCCATGTTGATATCAACTGCCTCATCATCGACGATCTCGACGTCTACCCACTCCACAGCTTCCTCCATAACACACAATACCTCTTGTGGTCGTCTGGAGAGAACCCGCAGAGGTCGGAC
>BHDV01072508.1:3559-21534 GCA_005406045.1 Adoxophyes honmai | reverse complement strand
CATGGTTCCTAAGAAGAGATCTTTGTATCTCGTATAGTTTCGGACTTCCCCATACTGACCGTTTTAGATGGGCCACCCTGTATACCTACTAATATTATAAAGCTGAAGAGTTTGTTTGTTTCTTTGAACGCGCTAATCTAGGAACTACTGGTTCGAATTGAAAAAATACTTTTGTGTTGGATAGACCATTTATCGAGGAAGGCTTTAGGCTAAATAACATGATGCTGCGACCAATAGGAGCGCAGAAACAGTGCAAAATGTGGAAAAAACGGGGGAAATTACCCTAAAAGTCAATATTTCACGCGATCGAAGTCGCGGGCACAGCTAGTACTTTGATAAACTTAAAAATACGTGTCTTATACTTTTATGTATTCTGACATAACTACTAAATGCGATAATACATTTTTAACTCAGTCGTCATCCCTATTACGAGAATTGGAAATGTAGCTTAATAATGAGAGCACTTTGAATTGGAAAAAAAAATGTTCTATGTGTTTTGCTGAATGTACAGCTATTAATATGTATAAAAAATATTCAAAAGTTACATTAATACAAAGAACGGCAAACACCTTCCGCCACGACGACCACATGTGCATGTTACAAAATACAAATTAGAAACAATAAAATTTATTCTCTTCTTTATTACTTTGTTATTTCAACTTAGAATTTTATAATGTAATGATGATACATCATACTCACGTTTCTTAATGTACCTATGCTGAAAGTGGCTGTGAAGCGCGAAATACTTATGGTTTTTACTATTTAACGTTTTGTGTGCTATGCCTACCCCATTTAGCAATACAGGCGTATATTTTTGTGTATCTTACATACATACATACATACATATTCTCACGCCTGTATTCCCAAGAGGGGTAGACACAGCACATGAATTCAAAAATCCATTGCCACGTTTAGCAATTTCAGGGTAACCAGATGGTTAAACGTGATATCGCAGTGACAGGTTGCTAACCCATCGCCCACAATACACTAACCCTTTCCCAGAGTCGAATCTTACGACACCCACGGGAAGAAAGGGGGAGGTGCTATTCTAATCTAACCCGGCACCACACGGGCACATCTTACATAGGTATACATATACTTACCACACAGATAAACTCAAGTGTACTTACGTAGGTCTTTCATCAACTGTAATTCTGTAAACATGTATGACATCACGATTGCTTAATCAATCAGTATCATTTTATTGCATTTTCTGAAGAATTGAGAAAGGTCGAATGGGCTGGCACTAAGCAGATAAAATTATTTTTACTTAATCGGAATCTACCTAAAGCAATAATGAAGCATTAGTATTACGAAATATTAATTACTCATTCATGCGCCATATCCGGTCTGATACAGCATATTAGGTACAATTGTCGGACTTTCTTGGAAAAAAATATTTTAGTGTTTTAAGTAAACGTGTTCTTAAAAGGAAATAAATAATGTAATATCATTCCCATCAGCAGCTTTTTGGTAGCTTTATACAGTAATATGTATTTACATACTTACACCACGCCTGTTTTTCCAAATGGGCTAAGGCAGCACACCCGAAATGCTACAAAGACAATTTCGTGTTTCGTAGCCACTTTTTAAGCGATTTTTTTTAGGTTTTAAATTCAGAGGTTTATGTTACGTGAAATAGTTATGGCTATGTCTATGTAGCATTTCCTATGCTCTGTCCACATCACTTTTGTTTGCGTTCAGAGGTGCAATACTTAGTGTGCGGTTGCTAGCCTGTATATTAAAGTTTTATGTTAATGTTGTGGAGTTCGTATGCAATAATTGTACTTAATATTTTAAAACTTGTTTGTTTCAGATATGGTTGAAACTTGCGTCTGCGATCCTCCATACCGCCCGGTAACATTACAATATGGAAATGGAAGGAAAGAGCACGAATTGGCAAGACGGAGGTAAGATCACATTAATAAGAGAAATAGTACCAAATCATACCTAACGTAAGTATTTCCGAATTTTGACAGCTAATTTCGCAGCTGACCGCACACAGCAGCAGCAGCAGTCGTCGTCTAAAATTATTTTCTATGGTGACATAGGTATACCTACTATACGCAGTTGACGATAAGACACAACTGACACGTTTTACAGCAGACATAATATTGCAAATCAGTACACATCAAGCGAGTTATTTTAGGGTTCCGTACCCAAAGGGTGAAAACGGGACCCTATTACTGAGACTTCGCTGACTGCCTGTCCGTCCGACTGTCACCAGGCTGTATCTTACGAACTGTGACAGCTAGAGAGTTGAAATTTTCACAGTCAATGTATTTCTGTTGCCACTATAACAACTAATACTAAAAACTGAAAAAAAAAAAAATTAGGGGGCTCCTATACAAAAAACATGGTTTTTTGCTGTTTTTGGTAGGGAACCCTTCGTGCGCGAGTCCGACTCGCACTTGGCCGGTTTTTTTTTCAAATCTTTCCGATTCCGAAAAAGACCAATGGTGGGGGCATAGTTCGCGCATCGCTATAAGGCTAAAGCTAAGTTTACTGTCGACCAATTCTTACCAGCACAGCAACACACGCGACACGACACACACGCAGAATAGACTACCTATCTACCAGTCATTTTCTGACGTCTCTAGTTAGACAGTGACAGGTATAGTCTTTACTGGCGCCTTGCTGTGCCGGCTGCCAGTAATCTTCTTGATTAGAAAAGTCTGAGAATTACAAGTACTTACCTAGCTAGTCTATTTTGCTCACGCTTTCATTCGCGCGTGTCTTCGTGCTAGCCGTGCCGAGCAAAACAAGCTAATTTTGGTTTCCCGTACGTCAAGGTATTACTTATATCAAGTAGCTATACCTAACATTAAAACACACGCAACTTTTTACTGGGAAATGTATAATTACCGATAGCGATAAACGAATTCTACTCTGACGAATTCGGCGACAGAAGTTAGCTTTGTCTACATATAAGATAGACATTCATAAAAAGCCTATAAATGACGGTTAGTTAGTTTAGTCAATCGGAAAATTTGGTTGTTATCAGAAATGACGTCATGATTTATTTTCAGGATCGGTTACAAATTATATCGTGAGGCGTATCGTGACGTGATGTATTAGGTATCGTATGTCACCCACGCCCTATACTATATGACGTTAAAATACCTACTAGCTGTTTACAGTAAAAGTTTTTTCCTTTGGATTTAAAATTCAAATTACAGAATTTTCCTTACCTAACTACTAAAATGAACTCCAGCAAATGATTGACATGTAGGATGTAGTATAAGTATAGTTTACTGGTAGATAAAACGCGTTGTTTTTTACATTTATTTAGACAAGTATGTATTTGCTTATGTGGTGTCGGGTTTAGAACAATGTAGATGTGCAAGTGGATGTTGTAAGAGGCGACCAAGAAAAATAGGTAAAGGTATATTTTTGGTGATAGGCTACAAACCTATCACTATTTTACCACTGTTAGTGTTATCTAACTTGGTAACTAAAAATTCTGCTAATAGAGAGGTCTCTACATTTAATAACAATCTTTATTTTTGACTTGCAGAGTACTTGGGTACGACGGTGGAGCCGGGAGTGTCGATGACGGCGTTGGAGGAGGACATCCCGACCCTGACGGTGGCCACCATCATCGGCGTGGCGCTGGTGGTGCTGATCGCTATTGCCATCGTCTTCGTGCTGGGCGTGCTCATCGATTGTCGACAACAGTAAGAATTCGTATACTTCCATATTGAAAGTAACATCAGTTACAAACAAATCCTAGTTCTTTACGTGGCAAGAAGTAAAGACACTCAGTAACATCGTGTCGCTTTTAGTGGTACTTCGAGTTTCGAAGAATTTGTACAGTGCTGGGCATTAAACTTGGCCAAAATTTACAGGCGCAGAAGTCGTTTTATAGGTCGCGATTGGTTCGCGATTGGTTCATTGTTTGATGTTTGCCTCTAGACGTGCAGGAGCACCGCGTTGTGCATCAGTCAATTTTGGTCAAATGGAATGCCGAGCACTGTACCTAACTGTGTTGCGCCCAAAAATTATGTTTCACACAGTTAGGTACAGTGCTCGACACATTCTTCTTAGAGAAAATCGTATGGTGAACTTAACTTTGAATGAAAGTTCACTTTTCTCAAGTTGGTCACGTAACATTTCCAATTTTATTTTAATCTTCAGGAGATTGCTTGACAAGAAGATGGGTGAGATGAAGCGAGCAAGGCGTCGCGCGGCCGTACAGGACAGCGACTCCGCCTGTATAGTCAACAATATGGAAGAACCAGCCACAAGTTTGCCGCCCGCCGCCGCCCTGCGAAATGTGCCATGATTTTAACTGCCCAAAAAATCGGTTATTATGTATATACAATTGTAGATTAATCGTCATTGTACTAGTTAGTTGTTTAAGTCCTCTCGCAGCAGTGAAATTATATTATGGGTTTTTTTTTTAGTTTTTACTTCTATTATCGGAATTTTAGTATCTACATAAGTGATCGGGATCTAAAACGTGTTGCAAGCGTTCTTTTAACCAATGTATCATCGATCACCACAAATAAGACGGACGGGGAGCGTATTTCGCTTTTTTTTCAACATTTTGCCACTTTGGGAGAGCCGATATAGGGGGTACATTGTACAAATGCATACGTAGGCTCAGGTACCTGCATATTAAGTTCTTAAAAATACCAATACAAAATTAAGGCACGAACAGAAACAATCGTGAAGTTTTGTTGAACATGCTGTCGAATCTTTGCATGAGGAAAATACGTGTATTAAACATCAATTTTTTTGTCGGCGCTCGGTGTCGATCACCACTCGGCTGTGTTTTAACGTCAAGGGCAATGTCATTGATAAAGAAAAAACCCAGCGCTGCATAGATGTAGCCTAAATTGATAATGAAGTATCATTGTGATGTGAAAGTGTTTAGACCAAGAAATCTTGTTTTTAATTTTAATTATCAACGTTACTATTTCGATTTGCAATCGCAAATGAGTTATGTATTCACCACTTGCAGTGTCTTAAATAAAGGTTTTAGTACGTATGACTGAACTGAGTTTTAAGACATAATTGTACGCTAATAAGGGGCTCTTAGTCAATTTAGTTAGCTGAAACAAACTTAATTTAAAATGTAAATGAGTTATTTTATTAATTAGATAAGCTATGTTAAGTATATTGTATGTTAAGATAGATATAATTATTATTTCAAGCCTGTAAATTGTGATAAATTTTAATTAGTAATTAATTTGATTTGTAAGAAAATGTTGATACGAAAAGGATCGTCAATCCTACTTGATGTGTTTCGTGTATATTTTATCAAGGAGATAATTACTATTATACAATTATTGTTTTATAAAATTGTTGTTTTTTTGTCATATGCGTATTAAGGTGGTTAAAAACTAGAGTTATTTTATTAGGTATGTTAAGCTGGGTACCGCATGGTAGAGCCGGGATGGTGAACATGGATTGCGAGGGCGTATTTAATGATTTTAGTATTGATTCCCATCATATAAAATGTAGCCTTGGTAGCCCAGCGGTTCGACCTGTGGCTTCTCAAGCAGAGGGTTGTGGGTTCAAACCCCGGGCTCGCACCTCTGAATTTTTCGGAATTTATGTGCGATATCGAATTTGATATTTATCACGAGCTATTCGGTGAAGGAAAACATCGTGAGGAAAGAGGAAACCTATACACAGCGACGAAGTAATTCAACGTTGTGTGTGAAGTTCCCAATCCGCACTATGCTCGCGTGGGAACTATATGTATACCAAGCCCTCTCATACTGAGAGGAGGCCTGTGCCCTGCAGTGGGACGTATATAGGCTGATGATGATGATATTAAAATGTAGCCATAATGTCGATCTACCAGATAGCTACCTAAGCTAAACGTCGATCCAACTCAACGAGAATATAATTTGAGTTTTGGAAGAAATCATTCTTATCCGCTGTTTTCTTAAGAAGAAAATAATTTTAAACAAAAAAAAACCGATTTCAAATTTGGGCTATACTGAAAGCATTTGTCTAATAATGAGGGTGACCTTCCATCACCAGCAGGCCTGACTAATTACTGAAATTATAATTTCCAGTCTGCAGGTGCATTCAGTATTGAAAGAATTATCCTTTAACTCCTAAGCATTAAGGAGTTGACCTTCCATCATCAGCTCAGTCATTTTTTTTTACTGCCAGACGTAAATACTGGTGTAGCTTTGAAAAATGTACTAAAAACATTACCTGTGCCAATAAAATTTGAGGGTTGCCCTCGATTTCCCTCATATTCCATCACCAGATCAAGATATGCTGGCAATGGGACCACCTGGAAACTATACCCTTTCAAACAAAAAAAAAAATTTCCAAATCGGTCCAGGCGTCTTCGAGTAATCAGCGAACACACATAAAAAAAAATAATGATGATAAAAAAATAATAATAATAAAAAAATATCCCGACGAATTGAGAACCTCCTCCTTTTTTTGAAGTCGGTTAATAAATAACCGAGAGTAGGTAAAGTGTTAATAAATTTATTCGCGTGGCTTCATTCCGAGGCTAAATCTCGTTCTGTTAAATCACCCTTTACCTTGTATGAAAACCCATTGCACCTCAGCAACGCGGTGAGGTGATATCTTACCTACTTAATCTGTGTTTATCTTTAAAATTATGAAACGGAACTAAGTATGTGAAATCATAAAATAACTAAAATACAAAGGGAAAACAGTAAATTTGTATAAAGTGTAAAATAAATACAGTTGTTCGCAAAAAAGAAAACCGCAAACGCCGCACCACTCTTCACCTCGGCGATGCCGGCCAGCGAGCGGCCAGCACACCGCCAGCTCAACAAGGGGTTTTTGGCGCTGTACAGTCCCGATCTAACTTCTATTAGCAATATACTATAATGAAAATTATAAAAAAAAACAGACACGAGTGTATAACTACGAGAAGTTCCCTGTAAAAATCCGTTTAAAATGTACCTAGTGAGCTATTTTAATTTGCCGTATCATATCTATTTCAAAAATTTGTTTGAGAATATGCACAAGTGCATCAATCTTCCTATATTTACACTTTATAAACGCATAAGGCACGGGCTCATAGTTATATAGTTACAAATACAGAATTAAATTAAGATTTAATTTAACACCACGCACGATGGTAGGTATTTCTGAAGAGGCTAGACATAAAATATGACATGACATGTACCAATTTAGTATTGATTTTTTTTATATTTCTGTCCAAACAAGGTCCAAACAGTGAAGAGTTGCTAACCTATCTTTCAATTTACCCTAATAATTGCCTAAGCGGTCTAGAACAAAACCCACGGAAGAAATGGAGAGGAATATTTCTAAACCCAACAATCACTTGGCCGCTAATTTCACTAAGGTCCAACAGTCCGAAAACGCTCGCAATTAATCAGATTCAGGACAGGAAACGTTGCAAGAAATACTATTAAAAAGCGATTTAAGTACTGGTAACTATTATCAGTGCAATCTACAGATAACAATTAAAAGAATAAAGGTTTAAGAAGTTCGATACCATCTAAATGAGTCTAACATCCGGTAAAAAAGCACATTCTAGCTATACCTACCTAACTACATAGGTACAGTAAAATGTTGTTATCCTGTTTGTCTATAATCAAGGACATAAATACAAGTTACTAACGGGCTGAGCAGGTTAACGCCCGTTTAAGTATGTAAGGATTGCAGATGCGGTCGGCGCAAGGTGTCCTGAGTGGATGTGATGACCTAAATATTAAGTTTCGCACCCAGTGCTCATTATGCATTAGGCAAAAAGTTACAAGAAGATTAGACACTCTACCATCATACCTGTAAAAAAAGTAGTTAACAAAACAAAATGATTGTCCGTGAAAATCACGTCTGTATTCCCAAATGAGGTAGGCAGAGCACACAAAACGCTACGTAGACATAACCATGACCATTTCACGTTCCGTAGCCACTTCTAGCAATCTTTAGATTTTAAGTTAAGAGGTATAGTTTCCAAATAGTAGCGATGTGCGAACTTACCCCCACTGCAAAGAATCTTGCTAAGTTAAGTTGCAAAAGTTTGATGTCGAGGACTATACTGTAGTGACAGGTTGCTAGCCTGTCGCCTAAAATAAACCTTAACCTATTTCTCAACACCAAACGGCCAAATTATTTGCAAAAATTAGATATCTAACGACTTAACAACACCGTATTTCAGTTACAGATAAAAAAAAAACAGATTCATGAGTGTTGTTTCCTCTTCAAGTGCATATCGTCACTGGAAAGGCAAAATTACTGAAGCGCCAAAAGGCCTTTTCGAGAAAAAGCCGTTTAAAGTTTTTTTTTAAGAAAAAAAATCATAACTTTCTTTCTTATCATCCGATTTCAATAAAATAACTTGATAGATATGCAATCCTTTTTCTTTTCTTCATTATTACCAATGCACTACATATTATATGATATTCTCCTTACAGTGTAACGAATTCGAATAATCTAGAATGAAACTATACTCCACTTTAAAAAAAATTCGGGTGGGAGGATAGTTTGGCCACTGAGAGTGATATGATCAGTGTTTCAAATTAACAGGACTTCTGCTTTACCGCCTCGAGTAAGCACTAGTTTAAGTAGATAAACAAATTCCAGGTTCGAAGAAGGTGGCTCTGCTATTTCATTTGAACTTTTTATCGCGCGGAACATTATTTTATGTCGCTTACCTAAGTAAGTAAGTAATAATGTAAATATGTACCATAATTATCTGTGTGGTGTCGGGATAAAATAACACGGTCTCTCTATTTCTTCCGTGGAATGTAGATACCGTAAGAGGCGACTAAAGATATAGGTTAAGGTATGTTTTGGCGACATATGCGATTTTAACGATATTTTGAGGTATAGGTTAAGCCTCGGTTAAGGTATATCAAGGTTTTGTCTATGGAACGTTTCGTGTGCTCTGCCTACCCCATTTAAGAATACAGACGTGATGATGTATTAGTTATAACGCATAGGTACGAGTTTCCAATTTCTGGTATACTTAGGACTCTATTATTAAATTTGAAAGGTTTTCATAGGGTTGAAGACAACACTGAAAAAAAAGTGCGGTTGGTAGGTACTTAACCCTTTAAACTGTTGCGCAACCGCGGCGTCGAGCTGGCAATTTTGTTGTGAACTGAATCCGATCTATTTTATAGCCTAGCACACCGTATTTTCTCAACGTTGTCAGTGACCTGTGCTTATTGTGCATGATTAGTTCATCAAGATGTCCAATTCCCGCCATCGCTCTCTATAGTTTTGGTGGGCTGCCTTTTACCTATGCTTTCCGAAGATGCATTCTCGCTATATGCATGTGTAAGTACCTAATAAGTAAGTACATATGTTAATATTCTTGCCGCTCCTGCACTAGGTACCTAATTCGTCATTATCAGGTACAGCGCATCAAAGCAATTCGATTCTGAAAATAGCTAATTAAGCTGTTGAATTAAATTTATATCGTAAGCAATTTGATGTTTTGATAACGACCACCTAATAATGTTACGTGTTGCTTTTATATAACAGTTTTGAATGCGGAATGCGGCCCGATGACTCCTTTATGAGTTTTTTTACATAATTTCACGGTTTGCACTGCAGACCTGAAATTACGTGTGTGGTGAATGAGGGTAATGGTGTTTTAGTTCTGCGCAGTGGCGAGGAGTTCATCGCACGCGCACATAACTACACGCTGTCGGCTCGCACTATTCACGCTCTGCATAAATCACAGCACGACAATTTACAACAATGATAATCTACAATTGCGATTCTTGGAGCTCTATCAATAAGATAACATAAGTTAGTATAATAATTGTATCAATTATTATTCGTCCAGTGCTTACTCAGAGGCTGAAGCAGTCAAACGCTCACGGGCCCTGCGACACAGAGAACGGATAAGGGTTCTTGCAGTCGTTGAAGATCGTTCAACATACCTTGGAAATAAAAATGTGTGTTTTTGTAATATAGTGTTGACATATTATAACAAACTTTTGGATACTAGTGAGTTGTCTTTCGAAATGGGAAATTCTAAGTCGAAGAAATCGCAAAAGGAACCGGATAAGTTTTTCGAACGTGAGAAATGGAAGGAGCACAAGCGTGAAGAGAGAAGGAAAAAGAATGCGAATCCTGCAAACAGGCGCGCGGGGACCAAGGAGCCGGCGCTGCCGCCGGTGGCCCCGCAGCCGCCCGGCGCGGCGGGCCTGCGCCCCGCGCCGGCGCCCGCGCATCATCGCTCCTACGACGATGAAGCGCTCGACCTCATGCGCTATCAACTACAAAATGATTCAGAAGCTTTCTTGTTGAACAACATCCTCCTATCTGTCCAGTTTTTCGAACACTTTGAAAGGTGAGTTACCTAATTTGAATAGAAAATCACAAAATGCTCTCCTAATACCTTAAAACAAAAATAGACCTGTTTGGTATCCCACCGCATATCGTTATCAGCTAATTATAAAGACAATAAAGTTGACCTGGTTTCTTTTTCAAACGAATGAAATAGATAGAATAACATTTTTGTTCAGTTATAATATACCTAATAGTGGTTCCGCGAAAAAATATATGTAAGTATACCAAAATTCTAATTAAGTTAAGATTTACGATTTAGAACAACAGCGATTTTTTATGACTATTAGTTTAACAATATTCCGTGTATCTTCCGCTTGTTTTAGGTACTTAGTTGCGGATTAAGTTTAATTTTGATATAAGTAAAAGTTTATTTGAGTCATCCGAATTGTTGCGGTATTTTTAATTACAGTGTTAATATTATTTTACTTATAATCTGTGTTACGAGTATGGCAACTTAATCTTTTGCCGAATTGCGTAATAGAGACCGACTGTCACAAATTCATGCACCAGTTAAGAGTTACCTAATAGTACAGGACAATCGAGAGCGATGAGTTATAACGTCATTTTGATAGGTGCAATGTAGGTAAATAAGTGGCTACCGTACACTTCGAAGGTAGGTATGTCAGTATTTAACATTCGGTTCAGTCTCTTGAGTCTTAGTCATTCAGGATTAGGTTTAGTCAACTTATTTAGAACTGGCACAACTCTGAAAAACAAATTAAATGTAATCCAAGGATTATCTAGAAATGTTTATATCGTTATAATCCACGATAAGGAAATCGCAATGCAATTCATAAATTTACGCAGTTATTGTAAGGGACTTCCCTCGTCACTGCTGTAAATTTTCAGAGAAATGTTTTTATTATTCGATTAGATACTTTGATTACATTTAGATGTCATTAATACCTAAGTATAAGAAAAAGTAATAAGGAAATCAGAGCAAATAGGTGAGTTAAGGAAACAACTTTTTAGATTTTACCAACAGTAATCAAATTATCTATGCCTCCATTCATCAACGATGTGCGAGGATATAATAGAAAATAAGTAGGGGAGGGCGGGGTTAAACGTGCCGATTTTAAGAAAAAATAAGATATTATTACGAGGAGTGTGAGTGTTAGACTAATGCTCTGCAGGTTATCTGTTACTAAATTTAATGTAGTTTCTGTAACTATATTCTGTTTTAGGGTATATCTAGCACAAAAATTTTTATAAGCCATTTTATACAAAAAGTCAGAAGGGCACAATTTACCCCGTCAGGGGGCGTGTTGTGCCGATGGTGAGGCAAGTTGTGCCGTGTATATTTACAGCAAGTATAATCGATTTAGATGGATTTTAAATCTACAATATGCCTTTATTTTCCAAATAAAGTGTATTTATTTATCAAACGTTAACAATGTGTAACTAACATTAGCTTAAACATGCATTTTACAGTTGTACTTTATAATCAACTAGGGCAGTTGTATTTAGTAAACAAAAAGTAAATTATTACTTCTTTATATTAATCAGTCGTAATAATGTATTATTTTAATTTATATGTAGGTAATTTTGAATTACTTTCTGGAGTCAAAGTAACCGGAAATGCTTTTTAAGCAAATATATGAGAGACATTTCTCACCAAGGATGCATTTAGAGTGCGCCCAGTTCCTGCATACACTACTTTGGCTCCACTGCGCTGCTGATTCCGAGCTAGCATAAGAGTCACATCAAAATAATGCTTAAATAATCTTCTTCGTCTTCATTTTCTTTTTAGAAAACTCTTCTTTCTGCAGAATTTTTTGTGCGATTCCTCCTTTAGTCTGAAATTGTTGTTCTTTACCTTTCGCCTGCTCTTCAGCCTGACCCTGTTCTTCAGCTATCGCGTTTTATTCCGGGGTAGGTATCAGTAAGAACAGCGCTCTTTCTGATCCTTAGCTTATTTCCTGTTACCACTCGAGGTAGAGTTTTGGGCAGAGGTCTAATGTTTTTCTGGCGAGAAAATGGGATCTTTAGATGTTCCTGGTTGAGGATCATCATAGCAGGTTGTAAGGCGAGTATCTGACTCTGTGTCTCTTTAAAAGTTGTTATTGCGAGCGATAATTTGGAAGGTTTGCTCTGCAAATTCTCGAATTATACTCATATTCTTACTCATTTATTCGTAATAAAATTATTATTACATGTCATCTTAATCCACCAAATAAAATAATATAACAACGTTACTGAATACTTACTATTCCATAAGTATAAATTATAGTTGTGCCTCATACGGGGTTGATTGTGCCGCGGTACAATTAGCCCCCAATTTCAGGCACTGTTTACCCCGTTAGCAACATAGTCACCTTCTAATAAATTTAAAAAAAGTATTGAATGCAGTGTTATATTACATTGACCTTACAATTCTGCAATGAATTGTGCACACTTTAACAAAAACATTCAAAACGATAGCTTAAAAACATAAGTATTAGAGCAAAAAGTATGAACACGAAAATATTTACTTCCTTGCCATCGGAAGGGCACGTGGCTGTAAACTACTCAAACCGTGGCGCTGCTGCAACTAAGATGGCTGCAGGTTGTCCGCGTTGGTAAAGCATTTCTAGACGTAACAACAGAATCTACTTAAGTATGTCTTTTTTTCGCTGAGCAAATCCCATCGGCACTACCTACCCGCGCTCCCGCGGCACTTTGAACCCCGCCTTCCCCTAACTCTAAATGAGCTTGCTTGTAAGCTGTTTCTGCGGCGCAACGTGATAAATTTAGAGATTCCATTAAAACGTCCCGATTTTGTAGCTCAAATCAACAATGTTTCTGGTGAAACAAAGGCTTTTATCTTCACTTGTATGTCGGTAATCAGATAGGAAACAAAAATGTATTTATTTCAATGATATATAAAATGCTTAGAAAAGTGCAGCAGTTCAATGTTCCTTTGATGTTCCTCGTTCATAGTATTAGCTCTCCAAGTAATATCTACCTAACATGGTTGAAGCTTTATTTCTTGAAGAGATCGTTTGTCAGATATTAACCCATTAATGGTCAAAATGAAACTAGCAGAGATTCATCAAAAATTTGTTGATTTTATAATTAAAGAGGATAAAAGGAATTAGGAAATGAGAAAAAAAAAATTTTTTTTTTTAGGCATTTTTGCGAGTTTTCTCACCTTTTCGGTAGAGTTTGGAGCGACGTTATTGTCGACAAGGTGGAGATTTATTTATTATTATAAAACTGTACCCAATCATATTACATTTAGCGTCAACAATTTAAATTTTTCCCTTAATTTTAAGTGTTCCCAAATTGGCACAGTGACCAAGAATGGGTTAACAATGGGCGGAAGTGATAAAAGGAAAATACATACATACTTTAGCTATAGATAAAAATGATAACGGCCGAGAACTTGTTTATTGCGATAGCGTTAGCCGTGATTTTTTTTGATTTATTTTAATCTCACTGACGTCACAATTAATAGCACGAAGACACTTAATGATTCGCACTGCTGAATTTTGCTAATTCCAAATCTTAAGAAGTTTCATAGATTAACACATATTTTTGATATGATAATAGATTGCTTGATAACGAAAAAACCCTAATACCGGAAACAGTTAACTTAATCCTTTTTAATCATCGTATTAGGACTGAAATAGAAAATAAAAGTTTCAATTACTATGTAGAGAAACAAAACAATACATCTTTCCCATTGGACAACATTTAAACGGTATATTTTTTAATCAATGTTATTCTTTTCAGAGAGATGCACCATATCAAGAATAATCCTCAAAGCGAGCGAGAACATTACATTGACGAAGCTATGGTGGCTCATCACAAGCATGTATTCTTCGCGGACCGTTTGCAGGAGTGCGTTCAGGAGCACGTATGTTACCGGAAGCGGTCCGACCAAGTCGAGCCTCTCGTGGCCCCTCGGCTCTACATCATTTACGACAACATTGAAGCCAGCGAGCCTGGCGACACCTCGGACTACAGCACAGTTCTTGATGCACCATTTTACAAATTGCGAATTGAAGATTGCAGAGAGCCAGGTAAATACATCTTTTGATTCTACTAAAACTACTGGTGCACTGAAATTTCGCCTATACAATGCATAGGACTCAGTACGAACGCTTCATCCATAGTCGACACCACATTATCAGTCTTCATTCAATAGCAAGTTACTACCAGGGTGTAAACCACTGAATTTGACTGTGTAGTGTATGTTAGGTAAGTAGTTACTAAGACATTTTTTGTTGTTGCAGGTTTCGTCAAGCTAAAGAAACTAGAAGTATTAGAAAGTGCTCTTATGAAAGAACCTGAAAGAAGAGACTCCTTTTTGGATTCTGATGATAGTTTATATACCGATTCAGAAAAAGAATCCAATAGTTCTGATGATCTTCCCTCAGCAGGCAAAGGGGAAGAATTGCTTCAAAAGTTAAAAAACAAAATCAATAATGAATCGAAGAATGGAAGTAATTTAACTTCAGTGAATGTAACCGTACATGAAAAAGCCTTGAAAGAGACAGGCAGAAGACGTAGCGGACCAATCAGACAAAACAATACACGTGGAAACATTTCAAATATAAAAGCGCTCAGAAAAACCACTCCTCCATTACATGAAGAGGATACAGATAATAACAATAACACTGAAACATTAGGGGCAAAAGAGACAAGCGAAATTAAAGGCCGAAAATCTATTCTGAAATATACGCGAAGATTAAGTGGGCCAACTTTGGAGCTCAAATCTGATAATCGTAAAACTCATATTGAAGATACAATTGTTGAAGACACAGAAACATCTGGATATAGGTCAACTTCCAGTAGCCGTCTCAATGACTTAAGTGAAACAGAATCTGATTACGGGTACGCAACCATTACCGAAGCTACAACCCCGAAAAGAGTAGAGCTTAGTAGACAGTCTAATTTTGGACTTAGTTCGGGGGTTGTCCCAGATGAATGTTGGTCATCAGTTCAAGTTCGTTCACTAGACAACTGGAGTGAAGACGAGGACGAGGAATTAGATGATTCAGCATCAAAATCATCTATATCACGAAATTTATTTGAAACCTATCATTACTTGACTTCTACTAGTTTCATGGCTAACTTTGTTGACAACTTTATGATAAAATTAGGATCGAGTTTAGGTCTTACACCTGAATCAGTTAATAATGCATTGACTCAAGGAGCAAGTGTTTATTGTGATGCAATGCGAAACGGCACAAAAATGTCGTATGAAGTTTTTCCTGCCCTTCTGACCACTTGGCCAAACGCTGCTAACAGATGGATTATTCGCGAAAGGCGAGTAATAACTAACCCCAGAAACAACTTTAGGTATCAATGGCCAACTAAATATATAGTAAACAAAACCAAAGGCTTTGGCTGCTTACTTGTGCCAGTAGGATTCAGGCCTAAACGAGGATTAAATCCCGAGCAGAAGATGCAATGGCGAATCACATTTCCTGCAGCAGAACGCTACTTAGAGAGCAGCTTAGCGCATGCCCAAATAAGGTGCTACTTGTTTACATTGACTCTTCATAAAACATTTATGGAAAACGAGGCATCTAAAATAGGTGTTGATGCTAGCCACTATCGGAATCATTTATTCTGGCAATGTGAAGAGAATAACGCTAAATGGCCTGAAGATAGACTGGGTGAAAGCTTAAGAGACTTCTTGGAGAGTTTATACGTAAACTTTACGCAAGCTAAATTTCCAAATTACTTTGTTGATAATTGCAATGACTTCAAAAGTATTCCTAATCCTTTGTTACGTGATCTGCAAAGACGTCTAGCTGATATTTTGGAATCACCAGTAATGCATGTACTGCACGCCTTACAAAAACTTAAATATACAAAAAAGGACTTCTACCCTACCTTCAACTGCCTCAAATTGTACGAAATCTTAACTTGTCGCAATCCTTTACGAATACTTAATCCGAATTTGGCAGTACCAGTTACAAACCGCAAAATGAGTACTGATAGCGACGATGAATCGAGTAAAAGGGGAATGGACAAAGTACACGACAAAAATTATTTGTGGAACAAAGAAAGACAACGTCAAATACAAGAAAAACGTAGAGGACATTTGTACAATAAGAAACAGAAGACAGAAGCAAAGCAAGAAAAGCGAGAAATTATAATTGACAGGAAGGTAAGTGTTGGCTTACCTAAAGGCGGCCTTACACCTGTAAGTTTTACTTACGTAAGTAGGGACGCAGCTATCTGCTAAAGAGAGAAATGAGTATTGCTATCTCATTCTTGCTTATAGCTGTGTCCCTACTTACGTAAGTAAAACTTACAAGTGTAAGGCTGGCCTAAAACCTAGCACTTTATTACGATGTGATGTATTGTATGCCCAACATTTCAATAGAAGTAGTTGTTGTTTAGGGGTTCTGAAATAAATTATAACAAAGTTAAATTGTAAGTAATGAAATGACTTGACTTGGTCCTTTTGATTGTTGGTATGTTAGATCTACAAAGTTATCGAGAAAATACCTAAGTATTCTAACATCATTAAATATGGAATAGTTTTAGACAATTATATTAAAAATATGTTGTCAATTGATTATTTTTTGCAAAGTTAGGTACTTTACAAACTCAAATGAGGTACCTACAGTTAACACAGCACCGTTAACGTTTTATGCTTATGAGTAAAATTGACGAAAACCAGGATTTCTTACTTAGTTTTGCTACATTTTTTCGGTTTAATAAGTATCTATACTTTGTTAACACATAGAACATTGTTTACAGATAATCCTGCCCAAGAAAATGGAGACCGAACGAAGACGTCTGGTATTTGAATTGTTCATCCCTCACTTCATCGCAATGGCCCGTTCCAGTGAAAAGTTTGAAGACATCAGGCAGGCGCTCATATACTTGGAACAAGCGCAAAGGCTTTGTATGCTTTTGATGGAAGAAACTCCAGGAGACTTCACAGCAAATGAATATTTGGATATAATTCGGGACAAATTGGCAGACTGTCAGAGGAAATTGGTGAACCAAGTCGGTTACAAGTTGACGCCGAGAAGAGACAGCCACTTGGAACGCAATGCACATAAAGTAATTCTCAAACAGCGGCCTCGGTTTGAGAACATGATGAGTCAAGACTCTCCGACTGAGAGCGCTGGCATCCCTGCGTTTACCTTCGTGGACATCGAACCCACGCCCAAAAACATCCCTGTAAAATTAAAGGACGTCTATGAAAGTGAAGAATCCAAGTTGTAAACTCTAAGTATTACAAATAGTGTCATATACGACAAGGCCCTTTAACCGTAATTAAAAATGTTTATAAATTGTTCAAATTGTTGTAAAAACAAACATACTAAAGGAATTTAAATTTGTTACTGCGTTATTATTATGAATAAGAATCTCTATTTCAAGGTTATAGTTACGTTTTTAAAGTTTAATTTGTTAGTACTTATTTGATTTTAGTACACTACTGTATTGCATACTTAGAGTAAATTATAAGAAAATTAATGCTGCGAGTAAATAAATATATTATACACAAAACAACGTGGTGTTTATTTTCATTTAGTTCCTTATGACAAATAGTTATTTTTGATGTAAGTACGGAAAATGACATTGAACGAGTCGTGGTGCTTACTACGAGCGAGCTTGTGAGCGTGTCAGTATACGAGTGAGTTTCAAAAAAATTGTTCATAGTTAAGGGCTTTAATAAAAACAAAAGTTAATTGATTCTTTTGTGTAACGATAATTACCCATACATTTTGTATAGGTAATTT
>BHDV01072507.1:0-15077 GCA_005406045.1 Adoxophyes honmai | reverse complement strand
GGCCCGCCCGCCGCGCCGCCGCCCGCCACGGACTCGCTCAGTGTGCGCTTTAAAAGCGAACCCGCAAATCTGTCACAAAGTTTTCAGAAAATTTTACTTTGGAACTTTTAGCATGGCGTCCGCGTCCGCGTATTACCGTGGGTGCCAAAACTTATCTACTGCTAATTTTAATATACCTACCTAACTGTATTCGACAGACGACAGATTGATGATTTACCTAATATATTATTTAGATTGACCGCTGGGCGGAACCTTCACTCTACCTATATGCCACGACGTAAATATAAGTTTATGCCGCAGCTGATTCTAGATTTTCAAATAAGATATATCCAATAACTACCTTATAACGGCCAAGTCTCGGGAGTCCATTTCCCTTAGTTTGTGTTCACCAGATTCGCTGTCCACTATAGGATCATTTATCCAATGATTAAATTGCTCGTAAACCTCTTCTAGTTCAGATCTGAAAGAACACATAGGTTTTATAATTCATGATACTGTCAGTAAAACCAGATTCTTCCGCTACAATAATATAGGTACTAACGTATACTCAGTACTAAAACTGTATTTGGAGCTATTGCCAGTTTCCTTTCGCCCCAGAGGGCGCTGTCGCGGCGACTGGTTGCCGTTGCTGGTCGTTTCTTTTTCAGTTAGAACGAAACCGACAGAGCCGCCGCGTTTTACTCTGAAAGAACAAGGAAATTTAGCTTATTATATTACTTAAGTGTGTAAGAAACGAAGCATAATCGGACTTAAGTGCACTTCTAATAATTATGCTTGACGAAGTATTTGTGTAATACGTCATTCCATTTATTTATGAGATACGAGTAAGTATTTAATAGGTATACTTAGCTATTGTTAGTCAAACTGAAAACCTCCTCCTTTTATTATTAAAGACTGTTAATAAAAGTATTGTGTACCTACAACTGGAAATCGAACTAGACGAACTGAAGTTTCATAACCCTTTAAATTTAAACCATGTAATAGAGGGTTTATCAGATGTTGATGATGAAATCTTGCGGCCAATCTTGAGCTTACAGTAGGGATTTCGTTTTTTCCTTCTAGCTCCCGCCAATCGCAACGCATAGCGAGATCGACGAATGGTGAGAGTGCTCAGTGTAATCAAAACGGTCCTGAATCGATAACGATTTCGTTTGCACATTAACGCGAAGAATGCATGGAGACGTGTCGACCGTGGCAGTCGTGCAAACGTGCCGCTTGGAGGCCTCTGTCTCGGCTTCCATACAATTCCGCGTTAATTCGCAAACGAAATCGTTATCGATTCATGACAGTCTTGATTACACTAAACACTCAGAAGGTTAAGTAAAGCAGGTGCGAACCTAATGTCATTGTCGTTGAGCTCGGCGCCCGATATGCTGATGCCGACGGCGTAGCTGGAGCTGTCGCTGGACCAGTCGCCGGTGCTGCTGGAGTGGCCGGCCTCGCGCTGCAGCGCCTCGCGCAGGCGCCCCGCGAAGCTCAGCCGCCTCTCCTCGGTCGACAATTCTTTACAATATTGGAATGAATTTGGACGAGCGCTCTCGCCTTTTCCCTCGTCTTCACTACCGTCTGGAAGGCAAAAGTCGTATAATAAATTGAGTACCTAAAATAAATTTTTAACATGCTGTAACAATAAGCTAATTGTGCTAATACAGAACAATAGTTTCCTAACGTCATCAGAAAGAAAAAGAAGCGCATTTTTAAGTCAAATCAATATTGAACACTTTGTGCTTTCACTGTTTTGTGAATGAGTATTTTGTATACTTATCTACTTTACCTACTTATAACAAATTTAGGCATCGTCTTAATGATTTTAATGGAATGCATGTACAGTATCTATTCTGTGGTACAGTTAATTCGCTAAATACAAAAGATAGGTACAGTCGAGTTCATTAATATTATGAGCAAAACTGAGGGATCAAAAATATCTGTACACCTTTATGACATTGACAATAAGGTGCAAAAGTTTACATATTTGGCATTTGTCTGCTCATATATCTATGAACTCGACTGTACCATACACACGAGTTCTACGTAAGTTACTGAACGTACCTAACTACAAACAAAAATCCATTTACATTATGTATTCCCAAAAGTACCTAGCTGTACATAATTAATATATATAATGTAGGTACTTAATTAAAAGATAAGATTCGTAAAATCAGAATAAATGTGACGTGCTGTTATTTGCTTGTGTTGCGAACCCAAGATCGTTTAAAAGTACCTATAGTTCGACCGAATCGGAACGGACTCAATCGCTTGTTCGTAATCAAATTAAATTAGGAACTTACATTTTCCGTAATCAAAGCTATCATTGGCACTGTGGAATTCTTCGTCACTCGAATTGCAACTCGAGTACAGGCTGTCTTCCTGCGCGTCCAGCTGCGCGTGCGCCGGGCTCCTCGTCACTGGAAGACATTCTCCCGAAGACCCTAACACTATGAATCTTCCTCGGCGATTGTTTAAAGTCGCGCCATCGGGAGATAACCAGCACTTCCGTTTTAATATTTCAACACCTAGAATAACGTAACAATTAACGAAGTTGTTTCTAACAGTTAAATCAGTCACATGCCTTAAACTAAATACGCGAATTTTATTTATTAGGGTTTCAATTTTATCAGTAATTAATACTTCAAGTAAGATATATGGTGAGAATTTAGATCGGCGGAGAGCTCGGGTTTGATCGCTTACTCGGGTCGTTGAGGTTGAGCGTGTTGGCGCAGTAGTTCTGCGGCGACGGGCTGCGGCTGTTGCAGCTGTTCAGAGTGCTGCACGACGATGTTTGCTTTATAACTACACTTGCTTCTACTTCCGGTGGTGTGTGGCTGAAGGATTCCCCTGGAAACAAAATGCATCGTTCAAGTAAGTAAAATCATTACAATGGTTGTAAAATGAGCAATAAGGAAAATAAATATCCTAGTTAACTAAGTACGGTAACTTCTATTGTAAATTAAAGTTTATCTTTACTTCGTAAATTCAATGACACTTATTTAAAAATCTGAGAGTGGTTCAGGTGCCATAGGGCAGTTCCAAAATACCTACATTATTCACTTAACAAGATTATTTTTGCCGCAGCCTTGTTTAGAAGAAGATTCTACGTATTATTATTGTGTAATTTTAAACTTAGGGTTTGATTTCATGTTTCTGACGATTATAATGTTATTGCTAGTAGATAGCTCCCTAAATTAATTAATAAGTAGGTAAGTAGACTGACCTATTGGTGACAGCCTTCGTTCATGCCTTTGCGTATCACGAGATTGCATGGGAGTTTGTTGAAAGCCAAGAAGACTCTTGTTCAGTTCCCGCAGGACATTGTCTTCTTCCCATTGGCTCAGGGGTAAAGCGCTATAATCCTCGGCATCCATCATACATACAGTAACCTAGGAGATTAAGCAATATGGTATTATTAATGATACTTATCATAGATTAATAACTATATAGCTAGGTACACTAAAATACAATGTGGTTTAGCTTTCGATTAAAGTCAGGTTGGGTTTCCAGAATAGTTTAATATATAAATTACCGTAGCGGGTTCCTCCAAAAATTCAATGTTACTTTTATGTTTCCTGTCTGAAATTCTGCTAAATATCCTGACGTTTTCCACCTTCAGCACTTCATTATCTTCTAGAGCTTCCACTGACAACATGACCGGCAAGAGTTCGGGCATCATGAACATTGACAGAGATTCCTGTAAATAAATATGTATGAAGGCATTCAACGATTTTTATTTGTTTTGGTAAGTAGCTACTCTAGTCTTATGGTCGCCCCGTACTCATAATATTTTAGAAACTTACGGATTGTGTAAATTACCTGTGATTCTCCATCAACGAGGACTTCCCCGCCAACTCTGTTCGAGGCGAAGCAAACCCTAAGGGCGTCCTCGCTCTCGCAGCGCTCGGGGCGGCCCTCGTGCCTCACCAGCAGTTTGCACAGCGGAAGAGTGCACTCCAGCCAGTCTTCAATGGTGAGCCATTGTTTCGCTGTCATCACCTGAAATAGGTAGTTTAGATGAAACTGGAATTTAAAGCCCTAAGTACGTAGAAGATTTAAGTTAAACTAAAAAAAAATAAGTAATTACCTACATGTTACAACTAAATGCACATCCAAAAATTGAATTTCAGTAGGTACCTACATTAAAAGAGCTCCAATGCTGGTTGTACGGAGAAATATTAATGTAGGTAATGTCCACAGATAAATAAATATTTACAAAGATTATTAGGTACCTAAGTATATATTTTTGTTTAAAAAAAGCTACTGTATCTGCCCTGCTTAATTATACTTAGTTCTGTTTCCCATTTTATTGGTAGTACATATCTGTATACTGTATCGTATTTTATACATATTTTTGAAATAGTAAGACGAAATTACCTGTCGGCTTATTTTTATGGATCCCTCATTGGTATTTTTATCTAACCACTCAAAATAGTGGAGTAAGCTTTTTAGCTTATGAACTTGAGATTTCCTGTGAAAATTTCAATAGATATAGAAGACACAAAATGTTTATCATTAAAAAACTATTTTATTCTATCTCAAGTAAAACTAATACCTGTGTAAATTCTTAAAAAAATGGGTAAAATTGAAGTCTTGTAAAGTTGGATGCGTCTTTAGCGTCCTTTTAGGAAGAGTCGAGAAGAAAGCATGAGCTATCAGAGAGGATACAAAATTGTATTCTAATTCAGTCACGTCACCTGCAAACATTGAACACGACATATTAACAAGTCTAGAACTAATCACCGTTACGGTAAAGTAATAATATACAGTTAGTTGCGTACTTTGCTGTTGTAAACTGAATATAAGCCCTTTAGGGGGTCGCCATCTTTTTAAATGCAATGCTCGGTTCACCATAATTCTAATAGTATTGTCTAAGAAATGTCTGCGCTCCTCTTCCTCCATTTCCTCTGTGAGGAATCGCTCTAACCCCTTCATTAACTGGGGATCTTTCACGTCGTCTTCTGGATCGATCCCAATGCTGCAACAGGGTGTTTTAAATATCAGTAAAACAGTAGGTACATCTAAAGTTTCAACGGAGAAAAACTGGTAAACTTACTTGCACATATCATGAATTTTTAACATACTGGCGGTGAGCTTGGCGGGGGACGACGCCAGCAGGAGGTGCTTGAGGTGGCGCTGCACTGACGTCCACCAGGGCAGGTCACAGGGCAGCATGACCAGAGCCATCCTGGAAATAAAAAATACATATTCGTACTTAGGTAGATAGTTACATATTTTTTCCAACATATAGTATTTAGTACGAGCAGGTACGAAGAAGTGTGTTTTTTTGCATTGTTATATCTAAAGGGAGGAGAACAGTAAACTAGATAAGTCCTCTCAAGTTATTGATTCTAGGTTGGGTACCTATTTTAAAGTGACAACGGCTAACAGCGTAACAGCAAATCGTATATGAAATGAAATGACATATTATATTAGTCAGTGAAGTATTATTATATTACCATCGTGTATACTATTTTGGTATGTAGAATAGAGTTGACGGCTACGGGTCAAAATTGAAACAAGTCAAATTTCTATGGAATGTGATAAAACCAGGCAGGATGACGTAATGGCAAATCCATTTTATCACTGAATCCCTGAAACCACGCTAGTGAGTTGAGAAATGAACTCAAAAGTCAACCTAGAAGGTTTTTGGTGACTGCGAATGTATGGGAAATGCGCTAAAAACATACAAACTTAGAGGTTTGTTTTGTTCGCAGCTTGAAGGGACTGCAGTCTTTAGATTTGGTATCACATTTAACTTTTGTCTTGTAGCGCCACCTAGTGACACCTACTGCCAAGTAGTAGAACTTCTTTTACCAACGTCGTACATCATCAACTGTCAGGAGTTTTGCGCGGGAAACTGACAGAGTAGGACGGTCTTTGCTTTTCAATTCAATTAATTAAGTAACATGTAGTGGCTATTATTGTGTTAGTGTGGTGGAATTAGTGCAATAATGTGTCAATTATCCATGAACATTAAAGGGAATGTGAAAAGTAAAGGGAATCGCCCTCCCGCGATTTCGTCTGCTTTGGACTGTTCATCTCGTGCTAAACTCCATTGAGCATTAGAATGTGTACTTCACCACCCTCGCATTCTAATGATTTAGGTTTAGGTTTAGGTTAGGTTTAGGTTAGGTCTAGTTTAGGTTTAGTTAGATTTAGCAACATCTGCATATTCTGAATACAACAGTTAACGGTTAAGCTGATGGCCTTGTAGCCAATGCTTTAAATTAGAAAAAAAAAAATCATCAACTGTCAAATGATATCCGACATGGTGCTAACATGGTGGTCATGGTGGTAACGAAGCTTCGAAGACCAGTTGTATAACTGTATAACTACCTAAAACTTCCATCTTTCTCTCTGTGAATTTCTAGTCTCTCTGTTACGTTTAACGTAGCACTGGATTTTTGAATTCATGTGCTCTGCCTTCCCCTCATGGGAATACAGGCGTGAGAATATGTAAGTATGTATGTTACGTTTACCCCACAGTGATGGATACTGCATTTATAGTAGCTATATGGTTTCCTTTTTCCTTTGACCTTAAAAATGTCACAAATCCAGTACCTAATAAATTGACTATTGCTCTTCAGCAATGTGAAAAAGAGAGTGGTCACACAAAAGAATTAACGCCAACAAATTATTGATCCATTAATTTCAATCTTAACTGCCATTTTGAAGAGAGGTAAATCCTTAATGGTACCTATGAACTAAAAATATTAAAAACCCGTTTAACTAATTAATGCAGTCTTAACTTTGACATTTGTAATTTCTGAACACATCTATTATCATTAGGCTTAGGACTTTTGGATGCTCGCCGTGGTTCTAGAATCCATGGAGTCGCCAATATCTTAAATATTTTTTAGCTGTCAAATCAAAGTGTAAGAAAATAAATGTTATGATTTATGCGGATATATCAGTAATTAATTAATTTTATAATAACTCTACACAAGTAACAGATTACAGGTGACGCGATATGAATATTATAATTATACGAGTATGATTTACTTCATCGATATGCACCCTCTTTAATAGGTACTACTCTTGTGAATGTAACAGACTACTGACAAGTATTAACTGTTCACTAGAATATTTTTTGGACTTCGATAAAAATATTATTAAATTTTTAACATAATGGCGACTCCATGGATTCTAGAACCACGGCGAGCATACAAAAGTCCTAAGCCTAATTATCATTATCAAATACCTATCCGCGTTTAGAAAGGGATTGAGCTCATATTTATTACCTATGTCATTTTTGAACTAATGCATGATATGACATTGTCAGTGGTGGATCCCTTTCTAAACGCGGTTTGATAATGATAAGGGGGCGTCCATAAATTACGTGAGGTGTTTTAGGGGGGGAGGGAGGGGGTCGAGTCAAATCTCACCTAATCTCACGTTGGGGGAAGGGGGGGTCACGGCAAATATCACGCAATTTTTTTCTTGTTTGAAACAAACAAAAAAACTACTTTTTTTTGTCCATTTAATCCAGATGTCTAAGGTCTTAAAAACCGAAGTGAGGATGTGGATGGCGCTTTACGTTTGACACATGGGTGTATCGGAACGAAGAACAATTAAAGATTTTTTTAAGTTACGTCATTCACTTTATTTTTTCTTTTCAAATAAATATATGTTTTTTCTTTTTACAATAACAATCCAACGCGTTTACGTAACATACCCACCTTTTTAAAAATCTCACGTGAGATTTGGGGGGTGGGGGAGGAGTTGAATAAAATCTCACGACATCTCACCAGGGGGGAGGGAGGGTCAGAAAATTGAAAAAAATACCTCACGTAATTTATGGACGCCCCCTAATAGATACTTATGAGGGCGTTAAGTGTTTGGCAGCAGGTAGATATTATTATACATAGATCCTGAAAAGGTGTTCGACACTAGTAATCTGTACATTCTTCGGTGAAAAGTAGAATGTATGGGTATATTACCTATACGAAGATAATTTCGACACTTTCTGAGTGACTATTTAAAAAACCGTAGCTATAATTAAAAAAAAAATCTAACTATGTAGTTACAGATAATTAGGTGTGTACATAAAAAAAAATCAAGTTTAGTGTCCATTGTTCTGAATTTAGGTTAATTTGCTAACGCTCTTGTCAGGCTTCATGTTCTATTCTATTAAGTACGTCAGGAGAAATCTCATTTTGCTATTTCTCTTGGTTATTTATTTTTTCAGTTTTAGGTAGATTCTGTGTTTTTTAACAAAAAAAAACTAATTAAGTGTCATAGGTAACATAGTTTTAACAAAAAAAAATATACAAAAAGAAAGACTGTACAAATTAAAAAGTCTAAAGTTAATTCTGGTGTTACCTACCTCAAAATAATGTCATGTCTGACCCGAATCTTCCACATGTGGAAAATGCGCTATACATATGCATCCAAACACATTAGAGGTCTAATGCTCCTGCAAAAGTATTTATCCTGTGTATATTATGTATTTATTTGGTCATTAAATGGCCATTCATAATATTTTATTTTGGTAAAGTTTTGATATTCCCCAAATAAACTGCAGATAACGTTCAATAGGATGTTGTAGACACAAGTAATTACTTGAGTGTACTTATATAGTTAGCTACGTTAGGTATTATAGGAGCTCGTGCATGGTATAAGTCAGGATCGCTAAAAGGTAGGGTAAGGTGGGGAACAGTGTTACACGGGGTACACTGTTACAATGCACATAAATCTCAGTCTCTGTCTATAATTTCGATTGCGTTGTGATACAGTTTTGACAAACGCATAAACCGCCATTACTAAACAGTTGTCATTCTCGAAGATTTTACCGGCTTGAACAATTAACAACAAAAAAAAGAATTTGCGTGTTATTACGTAGAAAAATTGAACTGTAAGTTTTCCATTTGTTTCCTGATTTTATGCATTTAGATATAAGATTGTTATTTTAGTGTATTTATAGTTTATTTAGGTATAATTATGAATAAAAAGATTTGATATAAACATAACCTAAAATACACATTCAACTTTTTGTTTTGTTTGCATGACATGGGGCACAGTGTTACGGGGCACTATGTTACATACTGACAGATATTGAGGACAATGAGTATGGTGTCAGTTATTTACGTAGAAGTGGAAAGGTAGAGAATGCTTTCTATTTCCCTCTAGAACCAGATTTGGCGACAGTACCTACCATTAAAGGATATTAAGGCCCGTAACAGAGTACCCCAGACTCTGGGGCACATTGTTACAATCGACTGATCTCGTAAAGTGCCATTTAAACTAACCAGTTCCTAATATTTGTTAATTCTAATAAGTTTAAACTAAGAACAGATCATTAAAGTGTATTTTAATACCAAAATCAAGTTGATTTATGAAATGTTTTCGTCACAATACTGCATTGAATTTTTTTTGTAACACTGTGACCCACCTTACCCTACCATCTTACTCGCTACTCCTCCCGCAAATCAAGAGTGCGCGTGCACGGTTGTCTTTCGGCATGTAGGGAAAAAGGTAAGGGTAGGGGTAGCTCATGCATGGTACGCCGGATCGCTACTACCATCTTATCCGCTATTCCTACCGCAGAGCAGCAATGCATGTTGAGATTCGGCATAGTGGGTAAAACATACGGTATAATTACTATTGCAGGATTTTGTATTGAAAACTATTTAACAGACAGTAATAAAAATAAGTGTTATTGAACTAATCATTTCCATTTTTATCTACGGATTCTAAAGAAAAATATCAGTTGTTATCCGTTAAATTTCTAATCTTAGAATAAACAGAGTGAAACTCCAGTCGTCAGATTAACTAGACGTGACGTTATAGAATCAAAAAGAAAGTTAAGTAGAAAGTTAAGCAGTGCGCGTCTAGTCGCTGCCGTGGCGCGAAGTTCCAGATGATGGGTCACGGATTGACCCGAAACATGTCGAGCTAATCTCGGTATAACAAACCTGAGTGGTTCCGTTATTTCACTATGAGTGACTCTCACGGTAGTTTTTAAACATACATACATACACACATACAGTCATACATACATACAATCACGCTCGTATTCCCAAACAGGGTAGGCAGAGCACACAAAACGCTACATAAACAAAACGATGACTATTTCACGTTTTGTAGCCACTTCTAGCATAATATTTTTTAGGTTTTGAGGTGGCAGGTACATTAGTGACAGGTTGATAGCCTGTCGCCTAAAATATACCTTAACCTATGTCCTTAGTCGCCTCTTACGACATCCACGGAAGAAATGGAGAGGTGTTATTATAAACTCGGCACCACACGGAGACGGTATTCCAATATTAGGTTTAAAACAGGAATTATATACATTTTGAAATGCAAATGAACCGAGAAAGCTGAATTTTTGATATGACGTAGGAAATGCCCAAAAAAGCTTAACTTGAAATTGTCGACCAAGATTTCCTATGTGGGTTTTCCGCCATCTTGAAAAAAAGGTTAAGATTGGTTTTTTGACAATAACTCGGCTATAAGGAGTTTTTTGTAGCTCTTTTTATGCTCTATAATTTATGCATAAATACATTTTGCGTAACATGCATCGTTATCGAGATATCGACCGAAAACCATATTAGAGTCTGGCTAACCAAAGCGTGACCTGAGAAAACGCGGCAAATTTAAAAAATATTTATATGGTATTACTAACTATAGTAGCACAACACTGACACAACGTTTGACGTATAGCACCCCATTCACGATAGCTCCGGGATGTGGGCGGGACCCACATCAAAATGGAGCGACGCCGGTAGCACTGGATTGCCCATTGACTGGCGTCGCTCCGGCTCTTCAGTTCTCAACAGTATTGCCAACGCAATGCTAAAATTATGCCTAAAATATGTTAATTGTCGTAAAATAATGCTAGAAAATATGCAAAAAAAAATTAAATGTCAAATTAAATAGAACGTCATTTAATTTCATAATACTTAATGCTTATTTATAAGAGGAGTCAAAGAATGCGATTGGTGTAGGAAGGCACCGAGGGCGTTTTTTGACTTCCTTATACAACAATGCAAACATTATTTTTTTACGACTAGATATGAAATAAAATATAAAGTTAAACAAAGGTAAGATAAAGAGTGCCTAATAAAAAGGGAAACATGAAAATGACAAAACGTGTCTATGGTAAACTTTGTTTTTATTGTCGTTTCTAATTAAACGTCATTTAAAGTAAGTTCATGGTTAAATATTTACCTAATGATTTTATGCCAAAAAGTATGCTAGATGCAAAACAACAAATAAATATGCCAAATTTTGCGTAACTTGCTAAATTGGCAACACTGACGAACGAACTGAGGGCTTGGACGGGGGATCCGGCATTCACGGTGAGTTCGCGCCAAAAATATCGTGCGCAGACGTGGGTTCGAACTCTGGAGCGACGATTCGCCATTGACGATCATATTGGACCAGGTTAAAGGATCCGACCACATCCCGGAGCTATCGTGAATGGGGTGCATATCTTTGTCAGATTAATAATGTTCCCATATAAAACTTTTTAGAAAAATCCCAGGTCACGCATTGGTTAGCCAGACTCTACACTGGTCACTGGTCAGGTCATATAGCATAGCCGATGTGCCCTATACTTGTCTCTGTCTCTAAAATAGAATGGAATAGGTATGTTGGTAGTAGTAGGCTACAGACGCTTTTAGATGCAGTCACTGAATAGTGGGCGGCAAATAAAGACACTCGAACGGCCCAAACCAGTTACGCTGCGCCGCGCTGTCTTTTTGACATTTCATTTCAAGTTTATTTGAAGTTTGTACTTTGAACATTTGAACTTATACAGGATTCAAACTGCTTTTAATTAGTAACCAGGACAAGAAGTCGTGAAATCAGTAATATTAATTTGATTTAATCTAAGACTGTGACATTTTATATCACCATACGAATTAATTTGGCGAGCTTTGGCGCGTTCCCAAGTTGCGAAATATTTATTGAAACTGTAAGTTACGTGACGTGCTTTATTTCATTTATTTATATCTAAATAACCGATAAGTTCAGTGGACATTGATCTTATATGAAGTAATTCGCTGTAATTTATCATTCTACTTGTTATCTAACTTGTTTAGGTTATGTCGTGCACAGTAGTGCAGGTATAGATAAACAACATTAACTTGGGAGCAAAGGTCGCCAAAGTATTGGGAGCATCATGCCGCTGAAAGTAAAATTATTAAAAGCCCTAATTTTGGGTGCACCTGCCTCTGGGAAAGGCACAATTTCATCTAGAATTGTGAAAAAGTACAATATAGAACATGTATCCAGTGGAGACAAATTGAGGGATCACATACAAAATCAGACAGACCTAGGAAAGGAAGTAAAAAAATATTTGAATGCAGGCCAACTAGTTCCTGATGACCTCATGATCAAATTCATGACAAGTGAACTGAAGAAGGTTGAGAATAAGCCTTGGTTGCTGGACGGATTTCCTCGAACTGTGGGACAAGCTGATGCTTTATGGAAAATACAACCAGTGGATGTGGTGCTGAACCTTGTGGTGCCATTTGAGGTTATTATCGATAGAGTTAAGAGTCGCTGGGTCCATCTACCATCAGGCAGAGTTTATAACATTGGTTTTAATACACCAAAAGTCCCTGGCAAAGACGATGTGACCAATGAAGACTTAGTCCAACGTCCTGATGACAAGCCAGAGGCTGTGAGGCAACGCCTACAAATATATGATGAGATTACCCGACCAGTCATTCAGTACTACAAGGAGAAAGGCATACTTAAAGAATTTGAAGGGCGTACATCAGATGAGATATGGCCTAAAGTGGTTGCCTTTTTAGACCCTGTATTTGATAGTAAATAGTGCTCAAAATGCCACAATAAAAAGCAGGCTTAACTATGGTGCTTAATGTCAAGTAGATTGTTTGATAGTTGTTAGCCATGTTAAGGTCTAATTAGTTAGAGTACTGTTATTATATAATTGATTAAGTTCCAGGTACCAAAGCGGCTGTAGCGCACAAAACTGCCAGAACTTGTGATAGGCAGGGATAGGTTTTTGAGGGTCATTGTGTGTTAAAGTTGAATACATAATCTTTGCTATCACTATTGTAAAAAGTCTTCCATATTTTAAGACTTCAATCTGGTCATTATAAGTGTCAATGTAGAAACATAATAACTAGTATAAGTACACCCAAATAAACATATCACAATTAATTTTGTTACTGCATGTTTTATTAATTTTATCTAGAAGTCTTCTGTAACTATTTATGATTAAGTATAATTATATAAATTTTATGTAACATTTAGAACAATATACAATGTTACCTACAAATGCGATTTTTCTTGAGTACCTCAGTAATTAATTCGTGTTTAAGCCAAATTAACATTTTCTGTGTTTTTTCATAAAGCCACTATTTTTTAATCTATGAAGTATTTATTTAACTTAAATAGATTTAATTTTGAAAAGAAACAATCACCTTTAAAATGTTTTTAATTTTTTTAATAACTTAGTTTAAATTATTGTAAAATAAGTTTTTTTTCTTTTTCTAGTTTCTAGACCTGACTCATTCTTATACTAGATATCTTTATAGTTAACATAAATAATTAAATAATTACCAAAGATGATCAACAGATAAACATTAATTTCATGTTGAGTATCTGTAATTAACAAAATAATGAATGCTTTAGACACCCTTTTTTATCGTTAGTAGTAAAGCTATCAATTTGAAATTCAGATGTAGGCTGTAAGTCGTTCATTAGAGAGTTTTCTCAAAATTACTCAAAGTACTTACAGCCTGTAAGTACTTTGAGTAATTTTGAGAAAACTCTCTAATGAACGACTATAGCCTTCAGAAACACTATTTCCTACTTGTAGTTAGCTTGTTGGAAACAAAGCCCAAAGTGGTCTTTAAATAAAGTAAAACAATAACTAAGTATGGCATAAATATTGCAGGGCAGGTTGTGAGGTTTATAATGTTTTCTAAGGAATAAATGTTTTACAAACATAGATACATACAATCACGCATGTTCTCAAACGGGGTAGGCAGAGCATACGAAACGTGACATAGACAAAACAATGATTATGACTATTTCACGCTTCACAGCCACTTCTAGCATAATTTTAGATTTGATAACAGGTGGAAGAGGTATAATAGTGTAAGGGTTGCTAGCCTAAAGCATACCTAAACATATTTTACTTAGTCGCCTCTTACGACATCCGCGGAAGAAATGGAGAGGTGTTATTCTATCCCGACACCACACAGGGTACGTTTAAGTGTTACATTATTGAAATAAATATGTATGTCAGTGTTGTTAGCACATTTCACTGCCGCTTTTCGCCCCTGCTTGTACTACGTTGTGGTGAATCAGAATTGTTAGCCCGTTACAGATTTAGCTATAATATATATTAATATTTTTATACCTAGCTAGGCATATTACTATATATTTTCTACACTCTTCCGTTGAAATATCAAATCTTAAAATAAACAGAGTACCTACCTACATACCTATAGGTAGGTACAGTTTGGCATTAGGTTAGCAATAACCTGTCACTATTATTCTCTGCACAACTTTATACTTTTAGATGTACCTAGAATACCTACTCCCTTAAAAAAATAAAACCGCATAAAATTCGCGTAATTACTTAATGAGTATTTTCCATGTATTTTCAGAGTTCATCGCTTGGGTAGGGTACGGATAGTCGGCTGACTTTGATTTCAAGGTACAGTAGGTACGTACTCGGCATTCAAATTGGCCAAAATTGACAGAAGGCAAACGTGAAACAACGAACAACAAACCAATCGTGCAGTAGGTAAATGCGGCTAATCATCATCATGCGAACTAATCGCGACCTATAAAACGATTTCTGCGTAACCTGTTAATTTTGGCCAAGTTCTACGCCGAGCACTATACCTAACTATTGTTAAGCAAGGATGGAAACGGTTTACTATGTAATGTTTTAAACTTTCGCGATTCTCACTCATATTTATATATTTTTTAAATCAGGTGTGGGTAGTTCGAAGAACCCGGGCTGCGAAACAAACGTCGAGCTCTGCTTCAGTCAACTCGTGACCACGGTCGCTGTAAAGCAGCCGAAACGTCGAGAAGGTAAATAAAATCGTGATTGTAGCGTGTGATAGGGACATCCCTAGTTCAAGGCTCCCACC
>BHDV01072497.1:56520-76890 GCA_005406045.1 Adoxophyes honmai | reverse complement strand
GTTTTCTTTCATTTTGCGCTCGACGGACTTCAGTCGCGATAAAATGAAAGAAAACGACAGCTATGCTTAGTCGCCTCTTATAGCATTCACTGAAGAAATGGAGAGATTATTTTAAGTCCGACACCATTATAATATAATATTATGATGGTATCGCCCATATAATGGCTGAAATAGAATTTTACGTCTTAAAAGCCTTAATTACATTCATCACTTCGATTGATTTTAAAAAGATCTGTACGTAGTTAAGCATTAGTTATTTCAAGGAAAATAACATATTAAAAAATCAATCGTTTTTGCTAAAAGTCAGCTATAGTAAAAAATAAGGTATGAATTGTTATAAAAACAAAACAAAAGTTCGTTGAGTTTAAGAAAAAGCAAAGCAAAAAGAGTCAGTGAAATCTCCATCAACAATAATCAAATCTTCCCCAAGAGAGTCCACTAAACTGACATCATTCTAAACCATTCCATCTCAATATTCAAAGAAATCCGATAAAAGCACATAGTAAAAACATGGCATGCAAGTCAGTAGAATTCCTTTAAATAATTCTTTCGATAGTTTATATTTTTTCCGAACATTTAGCAGTAGTATTTTTGATGTAAGTGCTCGAAGTGTTTACCTACTACGAGCTTGTTTGCGAGCTTACAAATTCGTACATTCATACATCTCACGCTTGTATTCCCTGCATATATTTAGGTTTTAAGTTAATAGGTACAATAGTGACAGGATGCTAGTCTGTCTAAAGCATACCTAAACCTAATTATCCTTAGTCGCGTCTTACGACATCCACGGAAAAAATGCAGTTATGCTAAACAGGACACCACACGAAAGCGAGTTTCAAGAGTGAAAATAACATTTTCGCACGGTGTATCCCTCCAATGAATCTTTTTAATGTTTTTGGGAAGTAAATGGAAAGTTACAAAAAATACCGAATAAGTAAATGCAATTATGTTGTTAATATTTCGATATTGAATAAATACACATGCCCGTGTGGTGCCGGTGCCCGTGTGGTGCCGGGTTAGAATAGCACCTCCCCCTTTCTTCCCGTGGGTGTCGTAAGAGTCGACTTTGGGAAAGGGTTAGGGTATTGTGGGCGAAGGGCTAGCAACCTGTCACTGCGATATCACGCTTAACCATCTAATTACCCTGAAATTGCTAAACGTGACACTGGTTTTTTGAATTCATGTGCTCTGCCTACCCCTCTTGGGAATACAGGCGTGAGAATATGTATGTATGTAATAAATACACAATGAAATAGATACACCACCTTTTTGGGTTATCACATAAGAGCAACAATAAAAGAAAAAATAAGCACTAGTAGTATCGATGAAAAATAGTACTTCACAGTGAAAAACGAACGAATATTAAAATATCTCCCAGTACATTAAAACCTCTAACCAAGCCACTGAATGTGCAATGCGGCTTGCTTCGAGCATTTACCAAAACTGATCGAAAATACCGCTCAGTGCAGCCAGGCCAAACTACGTCCAAGCTCTAACCGCAGGAAACGAGAACCCGATACGATTTGCAGCTAGGATGATCCTACAGACTTATAACGAAATAGATACCGCGAGTTCCTGCAGTATAAAGACCAAACAAACGTGCCACATTTTCTCTACTTACTTGTAACGTCATATGAGCGCTTTAGTGATGGGAATTGACAGTCCGACTGAAACCGATTCAAAGGTGACACCGCCTTATTCAAGTTGTCCGTTGTTCTGTCTCTAGGCAGTTAAACCTAATCTAAGTGGTACAAAACTAAATGAAATCGCGTCAAAGGAAGAAGAGCATTGCTCTCCCTTTTCGCTCCTTTTTGGCACGCGAAGTACATACACATGAGTCATCTATTTCGATATAAGTCTGTGGATAATCCTTTACCCGAATCTGTTAGCGCAGAAAACTTGATGTTGCGGATTAAAGTGAACATGAAATCATCCATGAAGCTTGCTCGTATTTACCAGCAGCCAAAAAGGTGCGTTGATAAAATTGAAAGGGTGGAATTAATTATTAGGGTTTGGCGGACGATTCTGATTTATTCTGTGTTAAATCATTTTAGAGAAACAAGGAAAATAATATGTTCTATGTGGGATCATCTTTAAACTATTACCTATACTTTTATGGATGTCGTAAGAAGCGAGAGCTGCGTTTTAGGCGACAGACTAGCAAACTATCTCTGTTGTTCTTTTTTCATCTATGTTCAAACCAAAAACTAAAGTAAAATTGACTACGAAGCGTTAAATAGTCATGGTTTTGATTATGTGAAGTTTCATATGCTCTCATACAAATTCTCTCGCCTGTGTTCCCAAGAGGAGTAGGCAGAGCACATGAATTCAACAATCCAGTGCCACGTTCAGCAATTTCAGGGCAACCAGGTGGTTAAACGTGATATTGCAGTGACAGTTCCCAGCCCATCGCCCACAATACACTAACCCAGCGGTTCTCAATTTTTTTTGCTGATGGAACCCCTTTGGAAAGCGAAATACTTGATGGAACCCTACAAAAAAACTACAGTTCATCCGTCCGTCCATAAGCTGCACCAAAACGTTTGTCCAGAGAGAGATGGTTTTTTTTCTAAATTCTTGCGGAACCCTTCCAGGGGTGTCGCGGAACCCTGGGGTTCCGCGGAACACACTTTGAGTATGGCTACACTAACCCTTTCTCAGAGCCGACCTCTTACGACACCCACGTGAAGAAAGGGGGAGGTGCTATTCTAACCCGACACCACACGGGCAAAAATATAAATTAGAAAGGATGATTTAAAGTAATAATTCTTCTGACATTTGCAAGCCAATGTTTTCAATATACAATGTTATCGGATTTCTTCGAACATAAATACGCTCTCTTGTTCTCAAATACCTAAACCTGTATACACACCGGCGTTGACGAGACGCAGCAGTATCGAGAGTGCGACGGCAACGGCGGCGGGATGCGCGAGCGGCGCGCGCCGCATTGCGCGCCCACCGCACTGCTCATGCCATGCCCCTTCTGCGAACAACGCAATGGAATCTAATTAAGTGAAGAAGTACACATAAAAAAATTAATCAATGCTCTCGTGGCGACGGTTTTAGAGTAACACCTCTCATTCATACAACACATTTCTTTCATGGAGGTCGTAAGAGGCAGCTAAGGATATGTCCTTAAGTTACGTTTTCGCGAAAGTGTGCAAATTTCCTTTCAAAGTTTTTCATTATAGAAAACCTCCTAAAGCTTAAAAATACGTCCAAGAATTATTAGTCCTGTTAACAAACTAGTATTGATTGAATTGAACGAGACATAAACATCACATTTTGTCCGGGCGTAAAAAGTCACAGTATAAAGAAGTATAAATTGGGAAGCACCTGAATTAATATCACACCATATTTCTACACAGAAACATAACACTGCACTACAAAAAAACCGTCCGTTATTAATTTTATTTACAACTAGCTTTCCGCCCGCGACTTCGTTCGCGTATATTTCGGATTTTGGGGTCGTAGGTTTCTGAGCCTATTCATAACAAACAAACAAAGTTTTCCTCTTCATAATATTAGTGTAGATGTAGATATCTAAACCCAAATATTTTACGGAATCCTCTTTTTTCAAAATAAAATTTAGCCTATGTTACTCGTGGATAATGTGGCTTTCGAATGGTGCAAGAATTTTTGAAAACGGTCCAGTAGTTTCTGAGCCTATTCATTACAACCAAACAAACAAACAAACAAACAAACAAAGTTTTCCTCTTTATATTAGTGTAGGTAGATCACAAAATTGAACAATAATTAAATGCATTTTCTAGAAAATCCTATTCCACGCACCATGATGTCGAGTACACAGAAAACAAAACACTGTCACGTTTTAGGAACCAAGAACGCACGAACTTTTTTTTTTTTTGAATTATTGATGGCCAGTTTCAAAATCGACTAGGCGGTGGTTTGCGACTTATTTATTTCGAAAAAAAGAGATAAATCTGGCTGAATGTAAATTAATGTCGTAAAGCCAAACCCTTCCAACTTGATTTATTCTATTCGATTAAATCTCTCACGTGACATTAGATTAACTTCAAGTGCTGTTAATCGAAATTAACACCGCACCATGTGGCTCAGAGGAATTAATATAAATTGAAGTCGTTAGAATAAGTCTTGTTTTCTTAGTGTAATTTCATCGTATTATAAATCAGTGCGTTTTTTGCACGGTCGGGTCGTTAAGAAAGTCTTGTGTGATAGAGTTAACAAAAGGTTTTTTATTCTTTAAAAGAGCAGTTACAGTGGGTACAATAACTGGGTTATATGGTTTTTTTTTAATCTGTTACGGAAAATTTTAGGTTGCATTTCTTTTTGTCTTATTAAATTTAATTGTCAAAAAAGACAGAATTGCTGACTGTCAAACGTAAAGAGGGGGCTTGTAACCTCTCGCCCAACTAAAAATGTAATATGTAATGACGTCACCCGAAACTTCTAAGCACTGTATACACAACATTTTTTTATCTGTCTGAAAAAAACATTCTGAGCAATATTTTTTAATAATCTAATTGACGCATAAAACAGATTTTTAAGCTCCAAACGCTCTGACAGCGGAATCAGAGCCGCGCGGTGGCGTGATGGTACATTCCCAAGAAAATAAGTCACATCGGCTGTTACCGTCTGCGCCGAGAAGAGCAGAACGATATCCGAGAGTAGTCGAACGAGTAATTTATCTATATTGAACTTTATTTACAAACGCTCTGGGCACAATTTTGCTTGCTATGCACACACTTTAGTTTGGCTACTTGACGCATTTGGCGCTGGGGTGCTAGACATCTGTCTGAGACTTCAATTAATAACCAATCACAACGCAAGTGTTCAGCGCGCGAAAAAATCTCTTTTATCATTGGTAGATCGAAGTTTCCCGCGCTACAAAACTGATTTATTACGCAGGTACATCGTGAAGCATTCTTTGCTTGGTAATACTGTACGAACGAAACGCTTATTTCCCAGCCTATGCGATGTGCATGCTCTTTCGTTTAATTTTGAATGTTACAACCGTTACCGTGACGCTACCACGCCGCGTTGTCTTGTTTCCATTGTCAGTACATTGAGAACTTTGATCGTCTTCGCATTAAAAAACTTTGATCGTCTTCGCATTAAAAAAAAAACAAGAAACAGTAAACTGTCATCGGACATACATATTACTGGTTTATTTTAGGAAATTCAGAACAAGGAAATGAAAAAGCTTCCAATATCCGTACCAGACTCCTGTTCTCGAGTGTTCCTTACAAGCCTACTAAAGCCCTGCGCAGACGACAGACTATCCGCGACGGACTTTTTAGTCTGTGAAAATAGAACCTACGGAATGTAACGCACACGAAGCGCAAAAAGTCCGGCGCACAATGAACAATCCACGATGAAATTTTGTGCGTCGCAGACTCGATCGCACAAAAAGTCTGTCATCTCCGCTGCGCCTTATCCGAAGTGACTCCACCCCATGGCTACATACCCTTGACCTACACTTTTGCGTGCCGTTCTCGCGATCAATTTGACTTTATTACCCCAAGCTTAAACAAAATGCGCGATTATAGTTCCGTATTACAATAGGCCGGTTATGCGTGATTTTAGGTTATATTTACTAAATAGGGCACCTTATTTCCCTGTGTAGATTATACGTCTTTTTCATCGCGTTGCTTGTATACCTAGTTGGCAATCAAAAATTACTTTCACACGTGCATTTTTTTTTTCAGGGCAGTGTGGACCCGGCTAGTTGGTAACGTGTCACATATTTTACAGGTTCGTGCAAAATTTAAGACATGGTGACGTTTATATAAAAATGTAAATACAAACGTACCATGTAAACTAGGGTACGTTTATTTCTACAGACATACAACAACGATTTGGGCCCAAATGGGGTTAGAAAAGCGTACGAAACCTAAAATAGACAAAACCCTTTCACGTTTCGTAACCATTTCTAGTACAATTTTTTATTTTAAAACTGATTAAGAGGATAGGAGTCGCACCACTTCACACATTTTTTTTACATTATATTTATTTTGTATCTGTTGTGGCTATGCCCCTACGATTTGCTTTTATCGATATTCTAAATAAAAAATATTAAAAAAATTATAAAATCGATAAAAGCAAATCGTAGGGGCATAGCGACAACAGATACAAATTTAAAGAAAAAAAAATTTTTGCTCTAATGACATTATTCACGGAGAAAACAGGGGACTACGTTTGTATGGAGAAGTGGCGCGACTCCTATCCTCTTAAAGTAGTGACAGAATGCTGGCCTAAAGCATATCTTAACCTACTTTCTTAGTCGCCTCTTACGACATCCAAGAAAGAAATGGGGAGGTGTTATTCCCAGCCGAGAAAGGACAGAAACTTTCGTTTTACTTAAACTGTACCATCACATCATCATCATCATCCAGCCTATATACGTCCCACTGCAGGGCACAGTCCTCCTCTCAGTATGAGAGGGCTTGGGCTATAGTTCCTACGCGGGCCCAGTGCGGATTGGGAACTTCATACACAACATTGAATTGCTTCGTCGCTGTGTGCAGGTTTCCTCACGATGTTTTCCTTCACCGAATAGCTCGTGGTAAATATCAAATTCGATATCGCACATAAATTCCGAAAAACTTCAGAGGTGCGAGCCCGGGGTTTGAACCCACGACCCTCTGCTTGAGAGGCCACAGGTAGAACCGCTGGGCTACCACGGCTTAAACTGTACCATACACATAATTGAAAGTCTAGGCTCGTACTTCAAAGTCATTCAACGTTCAAGTACCTTATTTACTTTTGCACACAATGTATGCACAATCGCAGAAGTTAAAATACATTGTGGTTTCCTGCAGTCTACTATTAATTAGTGTCCGACCGAAGTTTCGGTTTCGGTTTCGGTTTCGGCCGAGTTTCGGCTAAAATTCCAGTTTCGGCCGCAGTTTCGGTTTCGGCCAGAAATGGCCGAAACTTTTGCCGAAACCGAAACTAATTTCGGAAGTTGTCGAGCACTTCGTCTCGCGCGGCAACGCTTTGGTGGACGCTAGTGGCTCAGTTCAGGAATTGCCGTGCGCCGTTTTTATAGCTCTAGCAACATAACTTAGCTAGTGTGTAATCGTCCGACGCAAAAATTCTTTAGTTAGAGATTATATTTCGATGGAACTGGGTTATTGTAAGATTTTGTTTCGTTTCTGTACTTTAATTATTTATTATAGTTAAATACTAAGACATCAACTTTATTACAAATGTTTACAAAATTTGTTAACAAATCAAATTACGTAGGTAGGTACAGTCGGCCAAGAAATCGGTCTACCCCCACAAGAACGATGTTCATTTGAAATTCACGAAACAACAAGGTCGATTTCCCATTGCCATAATGGTATTGACAGTGACAATAGCTCCCTTATCATTATTGCATTGACGTCGCCTCAAGTGGTCATGTCAACCTTAGTGACAATTTGATCTTACAGAAAATTTTGTCCAAAGTGGTAGACCACTTTCTTGGTCGACCGTACATGTAAAAAATAGATAACAAATGAAAAAGGCGAAGAGTTTAAGTTCTTACATTACCTACTTTGTTAGGGTTCAGTAGCCAATGGTAAAAAAATAAACTCTTAGAGATTCGCCATTGTCTGTCTATGTATCTGTCCGTCCGTAGGTCACAGCCACTTTTTTCCGAAACTGTAAGAACTGCACTTTTAAAACTTGGTAAGTTGATGTATTCTGTGAACTGCATTGAGATTTTCGCACAAAACTAGAATAAAAAACAATAGGTCGAAAATTCGAGAGACCCCATATAATGAAATGAATAATATGAAAAATATTCTTCATGAAACCTATACGTGCATCTATAGATAGATCTTCAAAAATGATATCAAGGTTCCTATTTTTTTTTTTCTAAACTGAATAGTTTGCGCGCGAGACACTTCCAAAGTCCCGTGTCCTCGCTAACTTCTAAAATAAGGGTATGAAAAAACAAAAAAAAAATGTGAAGTACATTTTACCATGCAAACTTCCATCAAAAATTTATTTGAAGTAGATCTAGTAAGTAGCTTTAAACTCAATTCGCCTTTAATTTACCTACCTACTTAATGGTGCGGAACCCTTCGTGCGCGAGTTTTAATATATTGTTTTAATTTGGTGTCCTAATTAATGCAGGATAATCGGTAAAATGCACCAAATCTCAGTATTTTATGGAATTTTATACTTGACCACGTGAGTTTCGGTTTCGGTTTCGGTTTCGGCCGAAACTGAAGCCACGGCCGAACATTCGGTTTCGGTTTCGGTTTCGGCCGCAAAACCAGTTTCGGTCGGACTCTACTATTAATGCTCAGAATGACGAAGATACTGAAAGGAACATTTTCTACGTGTCTTCTTGTTCATAGACCACGTTCAAGGAATGCTTAAAGTTTAATCTTCGTTTCATTGCAGCTGCTACAAAGTAGTTGATACCAAGGGGACAATAAAACGAGTCATTTCAAGTTACTTGCTCTGTCCATAAAATGACAAACCGACGTCCCGTTAACAGCGCTGACAACTTCATTTTGATTGTCCTTTAATTATTAGTGTTGCAACTTGAACACTGTATCTAATACAGTGTGGGCATACTAGAAATTTTTAGCAACTTTAAAATAAAGTTATGCACTTATGTTCGTAGATCGAATTACTAAATACATACACAGTATTTTGTGCTGCAAACATTGAGTAATTTTAGATCTTTCATTAGGTATAAAATGCGTTGCATCTTAGACTGGACAAAAAAACACAAAACTATTAAAAGTACTGAAATTTATGACATACCTACTATCCGATCGGCTAATTTAACAATTTCACCTACTAAATTGAAGAGTTTTATTCGTTTTTTTTTTTGCCGGGCAGTGCTTCAAAATGTCTATAATTGGCAAGAAAAATACGCAGCTAGTTACTAGCTACTAGCAATTTGGCAGAAAGTCATTGTTGCCATAATCAAGAAATTAACATAAAAATTACTTTTCAAAAAAGATGACGCCCGCGTAGTTACAAAAGAAGTTTTGGAAATTAATAATGCCATGCTTCATCATAACTATTGAGGCCGATTTATACGAGAAAATTAATTTGAAAGACCGATCAATGCGAAAAAATCAGTATATAGACTCAGAAAATACTGTTCTCAGCATGGTCGGAATTCATATTTCATTACCCGCTCCTTCCCACAAAAGTTGCGTATTAAACTTGGGTCTCTTGGCACCACTAGAAACACTGACATAATGATATAACAATACATTCGTATAACAAAAAGTCAGTTTCTAAGTTTATTACTTTATTTATTATGCTAGTCTTTCTGTTCTCACTTAAGTTTCTGATGTTATTCTTTGTGCTAAGAAAACGGTAGTTTAAGCAACTCTTTTTTAAAAGAAATTGTAATGGATTTGAACAAGTAGCATTTGTTTTCGTTGTTGTGTTTATTGCTCAATTTAACTAACAGTCCGATTGGTGTTTAACATGTTCAAAGTGTTTCAAATACGCTACATCACGCCTTACAAACTTGCGAGGTAGGCAGAGACAACAACGCTTTTCGCTTCTATTCTAGCATACTTCTCTCGCTTCACTCACATTCATCTCCTTCGTCATAAATACTCAACAGTATCGAACACTTTTAATTTGGCCTCTTTTTAAAACATCGCCGATCGGGTCGATATACGACCAAAATATTGTAAAATACAATCTTTCACAATTACACAAATCTTAAATAAATAAATAAATATCACTGGACAATTTTTTACACCAATCACCTAGTCCCAAAGTAGGCAATTTAATGCCTGTGTTATGGGTACTAGACACCGGATAAACTTACTTACATAATAGATAAACATCCAAGACTCGAAAGCAAACAATCGTATTCATCATACTAACATCTGCCCCGACCGGGGATCGAACCCGGGACCTTAAGCTTCACAATCAGGTTCTCTAACCGCTGGGCTATCCGGCCGTCTTCAATAATTTTATTTTATTTAATCTTGTTCATATAAACCACCAATTAGTGTATTGTAGGCGATGGACTAGCAACCTGTCACTGCAGTATCACGTTTAACCATCTGGTTACCCTGGAATTGCTAAACGTGGCACTGGTTTTTGAATTCATCATGCTCTGCCTACTCCTCTTGGGAAAAGAGGCGTGAGTATATGTAGTTTAAATATATGTATGTATGTATGTTACGGCTACTTTCATAGATCCACATAGATTCAATACCTACGTCAAATTTTCAAATTTATCAGAATCCTTTCTTCATAATGCAACTAAACTATTATTAGCATTTTTGTGTGCATTAACTTAATTATTAGCATTGCTGTTTGACGGCCGGATAGCCCAGCGGTTAGAAAACTTGACTGTGAAGCTTAAGATCCCGGGTTCGATCCCCGGTCGGGGCAGATGTTTGTATGATGAATACGAATGTTTCCTTTCGAGTCTTGGATGTTTGTCTATATATAAGTAAGTTTATCCGTTGTCTAGACCCATAACACAGGCATTAAATTGCCTACTTTGGGACTAGGTGATTGGTGTAAGAATTGTCCAGTGATATTTAGGTATTATTATTTACTATTGTGTACATTAAAAGCGTTGTCTAACTTGCCTGACCTTGTGCTACTGAAGTATCCCATTTACCTGTCTACTTGTTAGACAAAAGGCCGCAGCACAATGCACCAGCTCAATGCTACCACTATCGGATCGGACGCGTATGTCTTGCCAACCTTTGTCACCGTCGCAAACTGGTGTGAATCGCTCTCAGTGTTGATCAGGGATTTCAATGTAGAGCGAGGCTGCTAAAGAACCTCTTTGTGATGTGGGTGGTTCATGAAAGGATGTTTTTCTACGCTATTATTGCTGTTTCTGCCGTGTGGTGTCGAGTTTAGAATATAACCTCTCTATTTCTTCCGTGGATGTCGTAAGAGGCCACTAAGGCATGTTTAGGTATGTTTTAGGCGACACGCTAGCAACCTCGCACTATTGAACCTCTTCCATCTTTGCTAACCTAAAACTATGCTAGAAGTGGCTGCGAAGCGTGATATAGTCATAATCATGATTTTGTCTGTCACGTTTCGTGTGCTCTGCCTACCCCATTTGGGAACACAGGCGTGATTGTATGTATATGTATTTCTTCCGTGGATGTCGTTCAAGGCGACCAAGGACATAGGTTGCGACAGACTAGCAACCTGTTACTATAGTACTGTAGCGTCCTAGCGCCACCTATCATCGAGTTGAAGAACTTCTTCTAGAAAACGTCATCTACATGCCATCCTACATACCGCTAACAAAGTTTCGACGTTCAGTTGCATAAATAACTTCCAACTTTGTCTTTGTGGCCTTCGGTCCCTAAGCATAACATGTGCCTGAGTCTTAACTCTAAACCTAAAGAACATGCTCAACGGATTTGATTATACTGCTTTTTGCACGCTCTGCCTACCTTATTTAAGAATAGATAAATAAATAATTATCACTGAACATTATTTACACAAATCACCTACTCCCAAAGTAGGCAATTTAATGCCTGTGTTATGGGTACTAGACAACGGATAAACTTACTTATGCCTGTTTATTGATAAACATCCAAGACTCGAAAGCAAACATTCGTATTCATAATACAAACATCTGCCCCGATCGGGGATCGAACCCGGGACATTAAGGCTCAATTCACACCAGAAGAGCAACGCAGCGCGGCGTAGCGGAGCGACCCGCTCCGTGGAGAATGCGCGAGGATTCCTGCGACTGCTCGAGAAGCCGCTGGAATGCGTAGGAAGTCGCTGGAATTTACATAATTATTGACATATTGACATATGTATTGACAGCGGCCGTCGCGACTACTCGAGCATCCTCGGGCATTCCCGCGACAGCTCGCGCAGTCGCACGGCTTTGTTTATGGAATGCGCTGGAATTCCCGCGGATCCGCGGGCATCCGCGCGCATCGTTAGAGTTTCTCATGCGATAATAAGTCTTATTGTAATGAAAATAAAGTTGAAATTCTCATGACACTGAAACTGCGCTCCGCTACGCCGCGCTACGCTGCTCTTCTGGTGTGAATTGAGCCTAAGCTTCACAGTCAGGTTCTCTAACCGCTGGGCTATCCGGCCGTCAAGAAAAGAAGCGTGACGTATGTATGTTTGTACTTATACGTCATTGGAATAATGAACGGCAAAAAATAGAAAGGTTACAGTGTAGAAAACGTCAATACACGTTATCATTACATCTATGATTCCATCAAGATTAAATTGTTCATTGCGTATTACTGGTGTCTATACTCTTTTTATGCTATAACTAGTTTTAATGTGTTACATGAGTGCATAATATGACTAATTACAGTCAGGGTACAGACCTATGATCTATAGAAAGGGGGAGGGGTAGGTTTGTTTTGTATTTTCTACTTGTAGCTAGTGTTTGTAGCATTGATAACTAAGAAATAAAGAAAGCAATTTCGCCCTGTCGAAAGCTAGAATTTATAGAATTTATTGAAATTAGTTTACCTCGAGTACCTACTTTGAACTGAATATAGCTGCCCGGTTTTAATTTTAAATTTGACGTTTTTTTTGTGCAGTTATATTATTAGTACAGCAATAAGCGTGAGGAAATCTACACACAGCGAAGAAGTAATTCAACATTGTGTGTGAAGTTCCCAATCCGCACTGGGCCCGCGTGGGAACTATAGCCCAAGCCCTCTCATACTGAGAGGAGGCCTGTGCCCTGCAGTGGGACGTATATAGGCTGATGATGATGACAGTAATAAAAATCAAACAAAAATTACCCGGAGACTCACTTAAGACAAAATAAAATGTGTTTATGTTGAGATTATAAATATGGACATGTTTTGGGTCAATTCGTGCCCCATCATTAGGAGCAATTGCGGTGGCAGGTGCTACACGCGCGTTAGGTACCACCGCTATTTTCCCACAACGGCTTGACGCAACTGACACCAATATAAAAACGTAAGTATTTAATTTCACCAAGACTAAACAATAGTTTTGTGTGTTACTAATGTCCATTCCCTGTCCATCTTCATAATCCTTCAAATCCATTTTAAAAATCATCAAATTAGTTCTAGCTCTAATCCCAGACTCGACGGTTCAAATTAGATAATCATTTAATTATACTAAAACCAAAACAAACAACTAAATTAGACGTCTCAAATGAGTAAAGTTGGTAAAATTTGTTATCCATTCTGTCCAAGCTTGGGATCGGTGTTTCCACTAAAATTTTAAGAAGTGGTTAGAAGTTTGTTCGTACTCTAGAGCTCGTTTAATGGAGCCCTTAAAATAACAAAGGTCTTAAAAACAGATTAAAAGGTATAAAGTAAAGTTTAGAACTCAACATTTAAGAATTAGCCTTCACGGATGGGCCTACGGGGCATTGTTTATTCAGTATTATTTTACGTGTAATTCGCGATAAAAAAAGAACGGTGACCTTCTCTCTAACGGACGTAATGAGAAAAAGCATAGGAGTTTTTTTTTAAGAAAGGAACTTTCCTTATTACGTACAATGTACAAAGTTTATATTTAGCACTTAGTGGGCTCGTTACTTAGCGGGTCGCTGTAACGCAACCAAAACGTTGAGGTAACTAAATCAATATTAAAAAGTAACGTTTTAATCGTCCTATGCGATAAACATGAGTTTACCAAAATGTTTAGGATAAAGCTAAAAAATATTTGTACAAATTAAGTAATAGTTGTAACAAATACTTTAATTGTGTTCTAATTCTAACTTTAAATTAATAATATCATCGGTTTAAATTCCAATCGCTAAAAAAGCCTGTGCTAAATTACATCAATTATTGGCTTATTCCATAAATAAAGCAGCGAATGAAGAACGCTTGATACATCAGTACTACTTATTTGTACGACAATAAAATTTACCTACATCTATCGATAGCGACCCGCTGCCTGTTCCTAAAATCATTAACAAGTTAAAAGGCATGTATCTTACCTCTATACATTATTAAGCCTCAAATAGACCTATTAGTTGGAGGGGCTAAGTATTTGCCCGAGGTACTTGTTTGTCGTGATACAGTAGGCCAAAGGGACCAAGCGACAATAATCTAAATACGACTCTATTGTAGTAAGCCTAAAGGTTATTTAGATGGTTGTGGGCGCTTGTGTGCGTAGGTACTTTCGCTGCTGACCGTACGTAATAGGTGTCTTGGGGGTAGAATAGTTTATGAAGGCTACTGGGTCACGACCTTTTAACTTGATATTAACTAAATAAACAAAGAAAACAACTGTCATGAAGTTTAAAGTTGTAGTAAAATTGTTCCGTGTGGTTGTAATCGTAAATTTACATAATAATATTTCTGAGTAGCGTGTGTTAAAATCGATACTAATATTATAAATGGGAAAGTGTGTTTGTTTGTTTGTCCGTCTTTCACGGCTAAACGGGGCGACGGAATGACGTGATTTTTTGCGTGGAGATAGTTAAAAGGATGGAGAGTGACATAGACTACTTTTTGTTTTTCCCCACTTCCCTAAAATACTACTTAACGCGAGCGAAGCCGCTGGCAAAAGCTAGTACTAAATAAATTATAGTAATTCAACATAATTATTTGCAAAAATAAAGAGATCTGTTAAAAAAGCAATTCTTTTGGAACTGCTGTAAACAATCTTCTGCGATAAATAGTTATTTAAAATACGTCAAAGTGAAATTTAAATGTCTTAAAAACGTGTTAGGTACTTAAAACAATCTTCAGCGTCATCTTTAAAACTTAGTAAATTCAAAGCCAAGTTAAAAATTAAAACAAATTAACATTTAAAATGGACTAAATCTTGACTCAAGGACTATTTGCTTAATCCTATAAAAATGTAATCGTTGAGCAATCACTCGAATCGTTCTCTGCCTTGAGTAGGTTTCTTAAACAAACACTTCATTACAAGTTAAATCAATTTCCGTTCCCGTCCTCAATTAAAAGGGAAAACACCAAAAAAGGGCAGGAGATGGAATATAAAATCACTTCTGACGGGTTTTGGGAAGTGATAACATCACCTTTTTCGTGGTTAATCCGATTGGGATCCCTTTGACAGGATTTAAAAGTATCGTATAATAAGTTGAAAGCTTTTTGTCGACAGGTCACAAGTCAGTAACGAAAATAGTATAAGCGTAAAATTATGGTGGCATTAATGCTAAGGGCTTTAATAGGTAATACATGATTTACTGAGTTTACTTTTTGAAGTACTTGTCTTGCACTGTCATTTAATTTTAGGCACTGTAATTAATTAGGTTCACACGTTAGTATTATGAATTAACAAAGTCAAAAGATAAATTACAAGATGGCTGCAAGGACTTGTACAGATGTTTAATTGGTAAAGTCAGAAAAAATTGTCGATGGTCTTTTACTACAGGCGGACATAATAAGTGAATCGAATGCAAGTGGAAAGAAATAGACTTAGGCTGAAAATGAGAGAGGACGCCCAAACCAGAACACTGATAAAATAAAGAATTTTAAAATCATGTTGAAAATTAACGGATAACTCACGTTTTAAATCGAATTTAGCTCGACATGTTACCCGAAATATGTCGAGCTAAACACGATTAAAAACGTGAGTTATCCGTTAATTTTCAAAATGAGTGAGTCTCACGGTAGTTTAATGTTCAATTTATAAAATCTACAACAGATGGTTTCGGGTTGGAATTTTGGCGTTGAAGGTTCTTGGTTTAGCTGTTTATGAAACTAGAGAGTAAGCTGTGAGGTACCTACATTAAACTACATCGTCTACCTTGAAGCACTAACACGCGCGTCTTCAATAATGCTTATCGTGCAACCATTTTTCAACGTTTTACCAGTTACTCAAACTCTTCAATAAACTTCAAACAATGTATTTTACCGTGAAAATGAGCAAACTAACTTTGACGTAAAAATACTTTGTTCCGACGACTTTTCCGGAAATTTTCGAATGAAAGCAAACCTAATTAATTCCCGTTTTCAATCTTTAGCGTAACTTTTTGCGTCGAGATTTCTTTTTCAATTGGAATCATTTTACGGATTATGAATCTTAAGTAGTACCCGGGGAAGGTAAAGTTTTTTAAATCTTTCGAAATAAGGGTGAGTGCTCTAGTTATTCGTTTTTGAAGAGTCAGATATTAATTAACCTTTGCTTTAGTAGCGTGTTGATCCATTAGATCTGATAAGCTACAGATTTTCTTTTCATTAAAATATAAGAGCCTCCGTCTTTAATAAAGTACTAATTTTTTAGCTTCATAATTTTAACGTGTTTCAATGTTAATTCTACTTATTTAAGAAATCTGTCGGTGCTAAGTACCTACGCGCTTGGAACTATACAAGGCTTAAGGGTCAATTCCCACCAAAAGAGCAGCGCAGCGCGGCGAAGCGCAGCGACCCGCTCCGTGGAATGAGAATTTCAACTTTATTTTCATTACAATAAGACTTATTATCGCATGAGAAACTCTAACGATGCGGGCGCATGCCCGCGTATCCATGGTAATAACAACGCATTCCACAAACGAAGCCGCGCGACCGCGCGAGCCTTCGCTGGAATGCCCGAGGATGCTCGAGCAGTCGCGACGGCCGCTGTCAATACATATGACAATATGTCAATAATTATGTAAATTCCAGCGATGTCCCGCGCATTCCAGCGACATCTCGAGCAGTCGCGGGAATCCGCGCGCATTCTCCACGGAGCAGGTCGCTCCGCTGCGCCGCGCTGCGCCGCGCCGCGCTGCTCTTTTGGTGGGAATTGACCCTAAGGCTAACCATTTTGTGCCGTCAGTATGGGCAAGTCTGTAACTATAAGTACAAGACGCAAAGATTTGAATGAATTTCTGAGAACCGTGTGAAAGATTACATTGACATTCAAAAATTACGTTACAATAAGCAAAAGATATACACTGATGAGTCTAATATTCGATCTACGGATAATTTTGCCGGATTTTCTTTGGATTTCCGTTCGCGTAGTGATTAGCTGCAAAAACTCTTCCTATGCCGTTTTTTCCTCAACATTTGATTGTACTCTTGTGCTTAAGGATTTACTTACTTACCTACACACTACACAACCCAAAATTAAAATGAAACATCCCTTGAAAATTAACAATCAATTTGATCATTTTACTATACATTATTTTAAGTTTTAATCATTTTAGAATCACAAAGTGGGCAACTGTCAATAAGTAATACAACCCCATAGAGGATAAAACCTGTAGAGAAACAATGTTCGCAACCCCGGTCCGCAAATAGTTTGTTGATTTCAACATACTAAACGTCACCGTCACTGTCACAGAAACTGTACAGAGCCAATAACCGTAGAGAAAAAGGCACTAGCGTTACGCGCGATCTTGGACCGGCCAATAAGAGCACAGCGATCACTTCAATTGTTTTGCGGAATAATTTCCGAACAACCAAGATGACATTAGTACTCTATAGGTTCTATCCTCAATGTACAACCCTTTCAATAGTTTTCACATTCAAACCTGCCGTTCAATTTCCCCAAACCCCCTTATTTCCCCAAATCCCCCGAGTTTGGTTTAGCATGTATGTAAATCAATTGCCTTCTCGTGGGACGGTTAAATAAACCGAGCAAATACGCCGCTTATTGACTTGACTCGGGACGATTTGCGGCAAGTTTGGGGGATATTTGCATCTTGAACATTGAAATTGTAGCGGTGATTGTGCATGGACTTGATAAACAGACACTAATAAAAGACGGTACGGTTTTCTGGTTTGACCTACGTAAGACCTGTCTCCTAAAGAATACCATGGTCTATGATTTTTCCTCACAGTAAATTATTAGATGGAAAAAATCGCTTCTATCTCCCAAACATACAAACATACATACTTATTCTCACGCCTGTATTTCCAAGAGGGGTAGGCAGAGCACATGATATTGCAGTGACAGGTTGCTAGCCCATCGCCCACAATACACTAACCCTTTCCCATAGTCGACCCTTACGACACCCACGGGAAGAAAGGGGGAGGTGCTATTCTAACCCGGCACCACACACACTCCATCCCTCATAACCTGTTAATAATCGAAAATGACAATTGAAGTTTTACTGCTTATTTTAGATTCGCAATATGTCACATTTTAATGGAGTTCCTAATATCCTGAAGATATCCTATTGTATTAGCATATCCGTATTAAAGAGGTTAAAATTATTCTTAGTTAGCCGTTAAACTCTTAAATACAAGAATAATACGGTCAGCTGCAAAAAAAGTTACCCACTGATAGTTACGTTACAGTTGGGGACTTCTCTGCAGCTGTTTGTACAATAACATTTTGTAATAATATTGAAAAATATTACAGCAACAATTCAGTCAATAAATACACTCATTGTGTAAAATTAATGACACTTTCATTCTATCAACAAAAGATTCAATCGAACAAAATAATCTCACGTCTGTAAATCTACTTAGAATGAGTATAAAATTGAGTTCGTACGATTGAAGACGCAAGGTTACAGTAACGCTGAAAATAAACATTTTCTCAATTTTCGAAGCAATTACTTCTTCAAACATTAGGGCGATGTCACGCCAACGAAATTTACTTTCAATTTACTGTGACACGGAAGTGCATTCCGTTATCTCTGATAACTTTTTTATACCGTGTGTGATTTTTTGAAGTTTTTTATTTATTTTGAGCCTGTGCCGAGCCAAAGGCCTCCCGTCATTTGCAGCTAGCGGCCAGTCCTTCAATAAGCGACTAGCTCGTTTCAGTGAATACCGCGCCTTTTATGTCAGCCTGGTCATCTCTTAATGTTTATTTGACTTTATTAGAAGTCACTCTCAGATAATTTACACATATATTTTTTACCAATAGATTCGTGACCCACCTCAAAATTCACAGTAAAAGTAATAGCGAGATTGTATTAACGAGAATAGTATATTTACTTATGGTCAAATGACACTAATAAGGGACTAACAGCAACCAATAAAACGTCACAAAGCGTTATTGTAGTGGTAGATCAAGAGCTTACAACTAGTTACAACTTCTGTCCTGTATCTATGCCAACTGTTGGTACATTTTCAAAGAAGATCGTAAAGATAATATTTCTAGAGCAATACCTCGAAACAGGGAGGATCACGTGTAAAAGAACCCCTTTTTGGCCGGAGGCTTGAAACCAGCTCCTTCGTTTTATTATTATTCAATCATACATACCTTGTAACAATCGGGAATATTGCTCAACATGCAAAAAGAAACAATGATTGAGCCCTCATGCCTCCAAGCTCTGACCCGAAACTTCTCGCAATCCTTCTATAGGGGATAATGCCTATTTATATTAAAGATTCTAATACAGAAACCTTTGTACTGTAGGCTTTCAATATTCTACGGCTAAATAAAAATGTAAGCTCGGCTTTGTTCGGAATATAGACTTAGGTACTATTTGCAGCGAGTCTGTGACATTTTTCGTTTCGGTTGGCTTATAAAATGTTGGTCACCTCACCAGCACTAAAGGGAAAGAGCAAAATATTTATTTTTATCCAATATAAAGTCCGGTCACTTCTCTTTGAGGTGTGCCATGTTTCGGGATTTCGTAGGAACTGAATTCTTACACAAGGACCACTAGTCTATGGAAAACTATAGATGTCTTGTGTTCAATTAATGCCTACCTCATTTGGGAATATAGAAGTAATGACGTATGTGTGTAATTTTACCTGTTACAACTAATTGTAAAATTTCCGTAAGAGTCATTCATAGTGAAAAAATATGACTGATTGGCGTAACATCTCTGTGATTAGAGAATGTTGCTATATTAAGAAATCTTTAATGCTCTCATGAAAGACTTGGCAATAGATTGATCAGTCTTTTTATTTAGAAAACTCTTACTACTTTTACTTGTCTATTCGGTTGAGTATTAATTGGAATTTCCAAACCTGTTGCGATTATTTTTTATTTCATCCACGTATGAATGTAAAACGCAATTTGCCGTCGAAAGCTTTTTTCGCTTTTGGATAAAACCAGATGATTTTTTGAATATGTGTATAATGGCAAAGGCACTTTTCCGATATGTACACCGTAGACAGCTACAATAAGTGAGATGGAAAAGTACTTTAATAATCTGTACCTATAACATTTAAACATACTTCACTAGTTAGATAATTTTCATTTTTTTTTCATTTTTACTGAGAAACTGATTGTAATGTATCCACAACAGATTCTAAGTAGGTACATAAGTAATACGCATGGGCACATGAACTGTTAACTGAGGTTCAGTGGTACCTAATTGAACGTTTATTGTAAATCAGTTCAGATGCACAATCTCCATATCACTAAGAACGTAGATTTTTGTTTTGAATCTGAATAAATTATTCATATTAGTCGTACAAACTTTATTATGACTATCTCCAGTTGAAAGACAGTGTGGTATCAACCATTAAGAGGGCGCACACATTTTTTACGAACGTAATTATAAGATCAGGCGGGGAAGAGAAATTCAGGGGCAGGGCAGGGGTAAGA